>JAPSGF010000015.1:6504078-6667181 GCA_035772895.1 Perdix hodgsoniae
TCCATCCAAATCGAATTTCACTCTAGGTTTCTGATTTTTATTTGTATTGCTTTTCATTTTATCCTTTAGTCCTGAATAGCTCATCTCCTATCACCTTTGAGCCTCCTTCTGTTCACTTCATGATTAGCCTCTTAGCACATCTTTCATCTTCATAACAATTAAGTCTTAATTTTCCTAGGGATTGCTTTGTGACTCACCCTTGTAGTTTACTAAGGCCCATCACCACATTCAAATGCCAGTCTTGTTCATTCAGGGAGCAAGCATCATTCAGTGGTGCTACACAACTTACTGAAGCCTTGGATTCTGCACTAGATTTGAAGGACTCAGGCTATAAGGTAAAATATTTGAAGTCAAAATGTGATGGATTGGAAATGTGCATTATCTGCCTGAAACCATCCTCGCGTCCCACAGACTGATTTTTCTATCTACTGTACTGTCAATCCACATTCTATAAAAGAATTTGTTTGTTGCATCTGCAGAAGTGTTCTGTAAATAAGTTACTATCTCCTCTCTTGCAAATATGCCCCTTTTTAGAAGTTTGTGCAAATAAGAGGAGCCTCTCAGGTGCTTGACATGTTTTCTTTCTCATCTACTTTCTCAGAACCTTCCTTCTCCCCATCCAGCAAGAACAAGAAACAGCCAGTGACATACTTCACCCAATAGGAAATTTTTATTAATGACTTCAAAAGAATCAAATATTAATTCTGAGCTTGAGAGCTCTGACACCCCATTCTTGATGAAAATGAATCAAATTCATTTCTATTTTACACAGTATTACTAACATGCCTCATTGGAATTTACCATTTTTCTCATCTGCAAAGGTCATGCTTAGAACCACAGTTCATATCGCATCATAGAATAGCCTGGGTTGAAAAGGACCACAATGATCATCTAGGTTCAACCCCCTGCTATGTGTAGGATCGCCAACCACCAGACCAGGCTGCCCAGAGCCACATCCAGCCTGGCCTTGAATGCCTCCAGGGATGGAGCATCCACAGCCTCCTTGGGCAATCTCTTCCAATTCCTATCACCACCCTCTGTGTGAAAAACTTCCTCCTAATATCTAACCTAAACCTCCTGTTTTAGTTTAAAACCATGCCAGTTCCAGGTTAGTCCCCAGAACACAGAAACATGAAGGCCACCTGAAACATTTTCCTTTCTTACTGATTGTATACAGACAAATTTGTAGCAAAGTAAACAACTGCATTTAAAAACATCTGTCATTTTCTATACAGATGGGTCAAAGAAACTGCAGTTGAATCCATATCATAGTTCTTCTCTCTGTGCTCATATAAATTTAAGTCTAAATACCAGTCTGAAGTCTGTTCTACACAGTGATCAGACATAACTGGAACACAGCCTGATGCAATTTGTCTTTCCTAATGGGGAAGAGGGGGGGAGGAGGGAAGGCAGGAAATCCCACATTTAAACCTCAAAGCCCCAAGTGTTCTGCTTTGGAAAAGAAATAAAATGAATTCTCAGAATACCAGCCACCATTTCAACACAGCTCCTGAAATGGGTGAGACAGCAACTTGTGGGACTGAGTGGTTATAGCTCCAACGCTGAGAGAAGCAGGTCACAATGAGCTTAGTTCAGGATGGGACAGTTTTCACACTTTTCTTTTAGAAGAAAAATCTTGAAACTGAGACTGAAATGTTAATTTTTTCTGATTGTTTCTACTGCAAGACAACTGTCTATCATTTCTGATTCATTTTCTCACTTCAACTTCATAATGAGTTCCCACCCTGCGAACTGTCAGACATTATCTGCACATCAACCACTTTACTGAAATTTAACAATATTCAATTTTATTACTGGGTTTATAAAAAGAGATTTGAGGACTTTTTACACAGTAAATAAAGTTCAAGATGGAAAACATTTCTGAGCCGGCACTCTTTTATAGACAGAGAATTTGAGTCTGATTTTACTCTCATGCTTGAAAAGAAAAGGAAAGTCTTTGAAGTCACTCCATCAAAGTCAACAACCACACAGTAATAAAGAAAAAAAATGAGCTGTTTATATCTTCTTTTTTGTTTGTTTCTTGCCTTAATCTGGAAAAATAATAAAAATCATCTGATTTATGATTGTTCTTTGTGTATATAAGGCATAACAAATGCATTCAAAACTGCAGACCAAACACAGTTCTGATAAAAAATTCAAGATTCTTTCCTTTTATTTTCAGGCTGCGAGTTTCAGCATTTCCTTTTGATTTTCTTTTTTAAAAATTCACATTTTACAGTATGGTCTCCTCTATTTGTTTTATTAATACTGCTCATGTCATGGAAAGAAATGACTGAGGTTCTGCTGCACCTTTGACATTTAGAATAAAAAAATATTGATTCAAAAGTAAGTGAATCTCAGTAGTCTCCTTATTTCTACGACATAAAAGAATCACAGTTTTGCTGTGGTGGCCATAAGAAACACTACATTGAGGGGGGGAATCTCATGTATAAAATTAAAATCATAAGATAATTGAATCAACTATATTTTCCACTGGATTATATTAATTTAATTGCAGAAAGAAATGGCAAGATATTTCAAGTTTTCAAATACAATGGCAAAAGGGGAATATTGGTGTATTACCCTGGGACATTCATTAAGAAAATATTTAAATCCCAAAGGATTATTTTTTCATTGTGCCAAATTACATTGCAATTATGCTATGGAGAACAAAAAGATGGACAAGATTTGGCAGGATCTGAATCTAGAAGAGCCAGTTTTGCACTTAAAGATTATAGAATCAAGCTTTAAACTGAGAATGCTCCTCGGGTGCACAGTGCTGCCCAGCCCAGGGGCAAGTAGATGAGCTCACTCCAGGATCTCACCCCCTCAGACCTCTGCTTGTTTCTTTTACAGCACAGAGCTGCAGACCTGAAAACTGAGAGATGATCTGCTTCCAGTCCCACATGGCAGCCATTGAGCTGCACTTCCCAATATCACAATATGAAAAAGGACAGGATGTTTTTGAATGTGAGCTGCTGTTTTCCCTCCTTGGTGTACTTTAACCCCCAAAGGAATGCTGGGGGTAGTTTGTGCTCTACAGCATTTCAACCGAACACTTTTCAATATTATTTTAATGTTCTTCCCCTTCCTACCATGAGGTTTGTAGACCTATTTGTATGAACCAGTTTTCATGGCAAAATGTAAGGTTGCCAAAGATAACAAAGGGCAAAAGGAGTTCCGAAAGAAGTAGGGAATACTTTTCTTTGGTGATCCTCAAAAATGCAGCCCAACAGCTTAGTGTTTTAAAAGAGAAAACTTCCACTGGTAAGTTGACCTGAAAATACAAGGCTTGATTCTGCTGGCACTCCACCTCACTCTTTTTTCACCCTCACTTCTCTTCTTCAGGCTTGCTTTGACTATTGGGCCACATTACCCTTTCTTTGCTCTATTATTTGGGTTTACAATTAAACACACAGAAAGCACCTGGCAGAGACTCTTCAATGGTTTCCAGTATCTCTCTGTGTGAGATTACCCCAAAACTTAGGTCTTGGATTTCTTCTCACAGATGAGAAACTGTTAATGTAGGAAAGAAAACCTATTTCCTTCTCCCAGGCTACTGCAAAGACAACATCTTGCTCTAAGGGGTTTGTTTGAACTTTTAGAAATCTGTCACTGGTAACAAGTTACTCACAATAAGATGTTTTCAAGGCATTGTGAATGAAGATTATTAATCCAGATAAATCAAAGACATTCTAAGAGAAAGCAAAAGAAAAGTATACATTACAGTGATGAGAAGATAAGCAGCTATTGAAACAGCAATGGGTGATGTATACCCTAAAATCATGGGGACAATGCGGTGCCAGTGGGTACATTTACATTGGATGTTGCTTCATCTCTGAAGAAGCTGTTGCTCTGAAGGGATCAGCAGCACTTGTAGTGCTTGGCATACTGACCGAAATCAGATTGACTAGAAAAGTGAATTTGCTTTAGCTTGGGTAGGGAAAAGGGACACATTTTTTATATGGCAAATCTCTTTGGGATCTGAATTATCTGCTTTTTCTTGCAGTCAGAAGAAAGATGTGCTCATCTTCTATATCTGAGCATAGTTAGTGGCTCCTGAGGGAAGGAAAAAGATGTTATCCTTGTTGCCTGGCTAGTATTTTAGGAGTCCCTGGGGCTGTTCCACTTTTGCGTATCCTCAGGAGGGCAACCATCACGTGCAAGCACAAGCAAATCAGTCAGAGACTGCTCGGAAGGAGGTGAACATTGTAAATGATCCTGTCATCATCATGCATAGGTCCTAGAGCAGATTGTACCAGGAAGATGTAAACACTACAACTTTCAGGAGGAAACAGAGCCATGAAGCAATCACTGAATACAAATATGACACTGGTTCCAAAATGGGCGTAGTAACACAGCAGGAGAAAAAGTACAAGTTTAAATATTTCTTCAGAAGAAATAATGAAAGAAAAGGTGAGATTCAGAAGTAAGGAGATTCAGAAATGTCTGAGAAGCGCCTTTCAGTTGTAGTAAGAAGAAAGTATAGCTATACCTGCATGGGAGATATAAAACTTATTTAGCAAAGTATATTCTTCAAAATGTGTTTTCAAGAACAGTTGTGTTTGTTTTTTTTTTTAATTTCTCCTATTTCAAGACTTTATGTAAATAAATTGAGAGCAAGTTTTGCTTAAGAACAATGCTTCACTGAGATATCGTTGTAAGAGTTTGACTTTTAGTAATAAATAATTAAAAAACAACAGAACAATCTCTTGTTCTAAATAGACCTAATAATTTCAAAATATGGTTTCCTATTAACCTCTGTCGTATCCTCCAGTTTTTATATTAGTGACGAATTTGCAAATATTACTGAGACTTCAGTGGAATTGCATTCTCCAGTCAAAACTAAGGTTTTCAGGCTTCCCAGTTATTCCTCTGTCCACAGCAGTAACCAGACATACATAGATTGCTCACTTTCGATCTCCTCTAACTAAAATACAATCAATACCTCATCATTCTTTCTTCTAAAGAGTAGCCCACAGGTGTTAAAATACCACTATTGAGACTGTCACTGTCAAAGGGAATGACAGGATTGTCCTGTGCTAATGTGATTCTGTTCCAAATGCAATGGCCTGTAGAAGCAGACCATGTCCATCTTTTGTGTTTTATTCAAACTGCATTCCAACCTTCATCCATTCCTCTTAGTGAGGTGCAATTTTTAGTTCTGCTAATGGAAATGAAGAAACTGAAAACTCCTTTGATAATCCCTTGTTGACAATCTCCAAAGGTTGCACAGGCACTCATATTTAAGAGCACCTCCTGCTATGATCTACAACATATCTACAGGTGAATGTCAATCATCAATTAAATCATTTCAAAATTGATGTTCTCTATTAGAGATATTTCCTTTATTCTGTTTTTGAAAGTTTTCCTCCATTAAAGTCTAAATGTTAATTGTCTTGGGATAGGAACTGATGGCATGCAGATTGTGTATTGTTGAAAATAAGGGAAAGCCACCCCTTCTGAATGGCTTACTCTTGTAACTATTCTTCCATGTGGGAATAGGAAGGAATTACACACATTTACTCCTGCTCAATCTGATTTAATCTTTGTTTTTGCTATAGGCCAATTTTCTCATGCTCCATCTTCACAAAGAACCAGAGCTGCTAAAGTTCAGTGCTATTATGCTTTCTAGTGATTACTACGCTCTCCGAAACAGCTTACTCTAGTAATGACCTCTGTATTCAGATCATATTGTCCGTAGCACAAAACACACTTGTTAAGTTATACAGCACTGAAGCACAATCTCATGTTCAAAGTTTACATTATGATATTAACATACTTTTGCAAAGCTGTTGGCAACTGCCAAATACTTTTCATTTCTATTGAAATCTGAGAAAAACGTAATTAGCACCTCATACTAAGAAGAAAACATCTTGTCAGCCAGCCAGGAAGTGGACAAACACCACTTTCCAACTAAATTTCCCTGAAAAACCTAGCTGTGGCTATAAATTCAGAATAGGCTGCTGTTACCAGCTGGGCAGCACTGTCACAATTTAACTCCATGCCCTCACATTTCCACTTACTCTTCGAATACAGCCTTTCAGATGCTCAAATTATGTCAGCAATGTTGTTTGGGATGAGAGGCCTTTGAGGGACCTCTGCTAAAATAAATTAAACATCACTCACAACAAAAAGCATGCAAGTTGCAGATAAACTTATAGCTCTGGAGTCAGTTGTTGTACATGCATGCTGCTCAGTTATTGTAGCAACATTTTCTCATTGTAGATATTAGGAAACAGCTTTTAGAAATAAAATTCTTTTAACAGAGAAAGCTATTAAGTGAACTCATACATCATTAAATGTGCAGGCTCACTTTCTGGAGCTTGCAGCATGCTCTGAAGGCCATTGGAGCAAGGATCCCTGGCTTCCTCTATTCCCAGTGCTGCCTCAGATCTGCTGAGTCAGGGTGGGGAGGCTGAGAATGCAAATAGCTTACCCCTGTTCTAAACCAGAGCAGTTTCAACCACCAAAGGCCTCAATCCTGACATACGCTATTCAGAGCCGCTTCTTATGTACTACAACTTGTGCACACCATATTTTCTTTTTTTCTTCTTTATTAGATTATCTTTAAGGTTCTTTTCAACGCAGGCCATTCTACAATTCTTTGGTGTTTATCCTGAGAAATGGGATCTAATCTACTATCCAATCTGTGTTTCTTTCTCATCACCCCATTCCCCTCTGCTTGCTTTATTTTTTCTGCTTGCACAAGTCTCCTTCTCCTCTATTCAGATCCACAAATATTCTTAATAAATATTTAAAGGCACATATGCATACATTGAAATCTGAAAGAAGCCAAAGGAATTGCTTTTTAGAAATACACCAGGGGACTGTCTATTTTCTTTGGTTTGATACCTAATGGTGCCCCCTCACCAGTTATTACCACAGTAGGATTATAGTGCAACTGCTTTCAGGCATGGCAGCTGCCCTGGCAATGGCTTGCATGTCTGCAGAAACTGGCAGGTAAAATAAATAAGAGAAATATCACAAACACGAACTTCCATTACCATTAAGTTCAACAATTTCTGTGGGTATCTAGGTATACCTGATAGCACAGTGCAGCTCAGCAGTGATTGTCTGCCGGCACTCTGAGCGAAGGCTTGAAGAAGGATTTTTCATTTCATGCATCATTTGCAACTACCTTCAACAATTCAGCTAAGTCAATACACACCCTTGATGCAAAGTTAAGAAAAAACCCTGAAGCAAACAGACAAAAGCAAGTAATCCAGAGTGACAAAGCAGAGTTAAATCTTTCTCCGCTTTCCCCTCTTCTTGCTACATGCTTCCTGAAAGCATCTATTACTACATACTTTTTTTCTGTATGAAGTTCAGTCATCATAGAAACACCCCAAAATGAATACATATGCAACTCAAACACATTCACTTTGCACAACTTCAAGGCATTCTGTAGTGTCTCTGTTTACTCAGATACTTCATGGTTCAAACTGCTCATCCCTCTTGGTACAGATTAGAGGACAGTCTTGGAGGACATGTAATCTCCAACAGTAAGAAGAAAAACTCATGTTTCATTTCCATGACCTCTGCATCTCTGAGACTGCAGTCAGGACAAAGATAGGATAATACAGGAGCCTGATGTCACTGCACAACAGCATAGTCCACACTCTGAGCTAAAACTGGCATCCTCCAGATTTGCAACATATCCCTTTCTTCTCATGTGACAAATTTTTGAGTTTGGAAATCAAGTCTAGTGAGCTCAAACAGCATGGCCATGGCTGGAGAACAACATTCAATGAAAATGACAAGTAATGGTTGAAGCTCCACAGAATGCCTGCAGAGAAGAGGAATATAACATCCAACTTTTCCCAACATTGCCTTACTTAAGAAGCAGGGAAAGTTGTTCCAGAGGTTAGACAACTGAGGTAGGACATTTGTTCCCATGCTTCTCAATTACTGAGGCCACATTTATGTGACAATGTGTATGATGTGCAAAAGGAACAGTCTCTTTCGCCCCTCCATCTCTTGGACACGGTGCCAGAATGTGAATGTCAGACAGCATGGGAAATACTGCAGTGGAACAGTCACAAAAACCACCTTTGTGGACAGAAGAGTAAATTTTCTTACTCATCACAGCACTCCTTAATTATAAACGGCTTTCATTCTCAACACAATTTACACACCAGTTATAAAACAAGTTCATAGCAGACCTCTATAAAGTAGAAGATACATTCACTGCTTGGGGAAATAAAAGGGAAAGCCTTGATTAATCACTCCATGTAAAGGGCATGTTGGACTCAGAGACTGCTTGAGAAAGAGTTCTTGGAGAAAAGAATGGGGGTTAATAGGTACTTTTTTCTTTCAAGTTTTCTCTCAAGAGAGGTCTTCTTTTCTGCTAAGAATTCCTTCCACTCCTGCTCTGCCCTCCTGCTTCGGCTGAGCACAAATATTTCATTTCCTTTCCTGCCTAGTGGGATGCTGAGAAGATGTGGTCTCTGAATTGGTATATGTTTCAGCTGGTCCACATCACAAATAAAGTTTATGACACGTGCCAGTGCTTCCATTAGCTGATTGGATACAGACCGGAAAATGGAGAACTCAACTCACTGAGCTTCAGAAAATGAACTTCACTTAAATGATATATTGTTGTTCTGCAGCAAAAAAGGAACACCTGGTTTGTAGAGTGAAGAAATAGAACAAAAAATGTAGCATTCAAAAAAAATGACTGAAATGGGACTGGAAGATATGCTTATTTTTGCCTGCACACGGGAGAATATACCACAAAACAGTGCTTACAGTTATAACCTGGTATCTCTGTGGCTTTAGTTTGACGCGACTGCATTGGTATGTCCACAAATTCAGCTTTTTTCTACATTAACTGCTCTTGTACTTCACAGAACAGACTTTGATGCTTCCCATGTCACTTGGAAGATGTGCTAAGGAATTACTATTGCTTTTCCTACAACACTAGATAATTACTTCTTCAGACATAAAAGTCATTTATATTGTATGAGTAAGGTTTTGTTTTTGGTTATCCCATTGAACATCTTCAGTGCAGATGCACTGGATATGTCCTGAAAAAAGCAAGAATAGAACTGACTCATACAGAAGTCTGTTTTTCTAATGTAACTTCAATGCAAAATGGGTTTGCAAGTATTAGAGTTTGGAATGCTGGATATGGAAAATAACATTTCATTCAGCTAAAATAAGAGACCCAAATTGGGCAGAGAGAAGCAGGGAGGTTGCAGAAGAGGAAAGAGAATGAATGCGTGGAGAAGGCTCAAAGGTAACCCTTTATATCTTGAACTGCAACAGAGAATGTTCAATGCAAAGTCTGCATGTGTACCCACAGGACAGATAAGATCTATAGCTTGGCATACATACATAAGCAACATATATACACCAAGGGATGCATTTTTAACAACAGGATATAAAATGCTGCAATACACACTGATTTGATTTCAAAATGATACAGGAAAAAACCCCAAACACTGTAGTAGATTCAACATGAATATACGGATACCATTCCATTTGTCAAAGCCAGATCAGCCCTTTTCCATTAAATAAACAAACATAGCTGACTGACTCTTATTTACATGCAGACTTTTGCACTCTGTGCTGTATAGTTAAAATTACTCAATTTTTTATGCTCAATAAGAGCGTTAAGGGATCTCAGCACAAATACCAGTGAGGTTCCCAGGAGTGCAGAGGTGCCTTACGGCTGTCCATTATGAGTGTGTAAATAAACAGTTCTAGCATCTGAGCACTGGTGTAGAGCTACTGCCAGAGAGCATTAATAGAGTCAGTGTCTAACAATCCTAACTGCAAATGAACGGCTCCCCACAGTTGGTCCAGTAGTATTAATATAGACACAGTATCCTCATCTTCAAAATATGATGCCCATTTTGGTCTGTGTCGTTCTTGGAGATCTCATTTAAGCATTTGTTCTTGGGAAGCACAATTCATCCTGATGCACATCTTGGAAAGAATAATTACTTGCTGTTAAGTGCTCTCCAAGATGAAATGTACTCTGAATTGAATAGTACTCAACCACCCATCCCTCCACAGAGTAGGAGAGTTCTGCAATACCTTTTATAACTTTTCAATTAGCTTGACTGTGCTTTCACTTTCTGCTACAGAAGAGACTGACAGCAAAGTGCAGTGCACAACATGAGTGTTGGCAAACCTTCTAATCCCACTGCTTCCAGGGACTGGCAACAGGCTGCAGTGCCCATCACTACAGCTTTCAAAAAAAAAATATGGTGGAAATTAAATGGTATTAACACACACAAAAAATAAAAACATCCCATGTTTTTTCTTTTTATTTTAAATATTTCATTTATAGGGTTCCTCAATATTTTACCTGGACAAGAGTCCATTGACTCTTGCATTGGATTCATTGACTGCAAGCATCGCTTTCTCCTATTTGCATGCCATCGGGTGAGTGATTCTGCTAAGTGAGCCCATGCCAAGGCTGCAGTGGACACTCTGTTCCACATACTCATCCACCACCAGGAAAACCAGAACGCACCCAAATTCAGGCTGTAAGGTCCCAAATACTCCAGCAACAATTGCATGCAAGCAACTGATACCAGTACAGAAACCACAACACACTTCAAAACAAAGTACCAACCACAACATTGAATAAAATGGTCAGATAGTTCATTCACCAGTAACACAACCAGTTTTACTACTTTGTTTTCTTCTCAAGACAAGTCTGAGGGGAAATGAAAAAACGGTGTATCAATGTATATGCTTTTTAAAAAGCATTGGATAAGAAATTATCATACCATTATTGTCAACACAGCTATGGAAACACCTTGAAATTTTTATTTCAGTGCAGGAAAGGAACCACTCACATGCAAATTGCCGACAAATATAATAACAGTGATTTCTTGGTATTACAGAGAAAAACAAGACAATTTCAAGAGGCAATTTGGAAATAGGATGCTAGACACACTGCTGTCATCAAACCAAAGATTAATTGTTTAACAAAGGCCTGCTGGTCAGACCAACAATTAGCTTCTGTTTCATCATCATAATTATAGTGAACAATTGAAAAAACGCAGTCCGGGCAAAGACAATTCCTCAACTGTTGATTCCAAAATAGCAGCCTATTTGTCTTTTGGAAACAGCAATCAACTGCAGCAGCATTTTCAGAAAAAAAAAAACCGTTTCTTTTAAAAACAGTTAACAAAGCCTCCATTTATTCTGGAAGAGGAGAAAAAAGGACTAATATTTCACCTTCACTTCTATTTTCATATTTGCTACAATAATTTGTACAGTCCCTTTCACATATAAATTTATCTACTTAAACATGGTTCTTTCCTGTGGTCTAACTATTGAATGTGTAATAAAGCATATAAGACTGGGAAAACTGCCTATAAAGCCACCTCAGGATGCTCTTTTATACATACAGATGATCAGCAGATCATCTTTGAAGACCATCTCCTGTCCCCAATCCCCCCCCCTCCCCCCTCCATGAAGTTAGCTTGTCAATGATGCTAGTTAATGACAAATTAGAAAGCCCGTTTGCATCAGAAGATAGGTACATTGAGTAAAGCTCACAGAACTGCAGTTTGAGCTCTAGGGAATGCTTCAGCCCTTGTGGATGTACACGTGATGCTGGACCAGATTTGTATTTCTCCCTGACAACTCATAGCTCACTCGTACAAATTCTCTACTGTTCCTCAGACAGAAATAATTTGTGAATAACCAAAACAGCTACTGGAGATGCTGGTCAGTCACATTTACAACTTCAAACTAACCCAAGAAATGCCTGAGGTGTCATCCTCCATGGCAGATCTCATTCTACAAGATTCCAGTTTCATACAACCACAACTGCCATATAATAATAATAAAAAAAAAGCAGTAAAGAGCAACAACCCATAAGACAGACATCAAGACAGACTAACTCTCCCATTTCCTGGCTCCCAAGAAAGACTAACACCACATTCTACTCCATGAAGTGGCACCTGAGATGGAGATGGGTTATCCCAGAGGAAGGGCTGTGCCAGGCAAGCATTAGAGGAGCTGTAGCAGCACAGACCGTGACTGCTTACATGGGAAAAGATCCTGAACCAGGGCAGCATGTGACCCACTGGCAGATGATACCTCTGTGCTTCCTGGTACAAGATTAATACTACCAGTGTACAACCTATGGCTTTTACTGTAACTCATATTTAATTTTCTATGAAACTCTATTATCGTATCCAGTAAAAACCAAACTCTCTTATATAGTTTTCATCAGCTCATCTAACCTCAAAGCAGTTTCCAGCTACAGGGACATGTTTCAGGCTTCAAACCACTACTTCGTGGGATAACTTCTAAAGAAGGGTAGGGGTTTGGCTTCTGGGTTGCTTCAAGCATTTATAAGGAATTAGAAAAACAAACCCGAATTTCACACCATGGGAAAACATTCATTCCATTTCCATCACTAAAAGCCTAGCCCTGGAATATTGACACCTTGCCTGGAAACACCTACAAAACACAAAGTCACAAGAGCTTGCCACAGCTTTGGGATCAGCATACCCATTTGTTGGGCATCAGTTGCCCCCTACAGTATCCTGCAGCACTCTGTACACTTGAGTTGTTCTTTTAGACTATGCTCTTTCCCAAGAGAAATATTAAAAGCGCAATAATCAAGATAACTTGTTCTGCAAGTAGTGACACAAGCCTTTTTCTCTATTTGGCATTCAGTTTGTCAGCCTAATTAATTAGCATCTGTACAGCACTGTGAAAATAAAAAACACAACTGAAGTGCTAAGTGTTATTATTAATATTAGCAGCACCATTTTGCTCTATTGAATGCATTTTCCAACAGACTTGCTACAGAATAGAATAGTCAAGCCAGCTGAACTGGCATGCTATAAACTTGAAATGCACTTAGAGCTTCTTCACCATACTTGATTACAGTAATCCAAATGGCTGAAACATCTGCATAGCTGTGCACTTTTTTTTTTTGGTCTATTAAAAAATTGAATCTCACATAGCACAATTTGTTCTGTAAGGGAGATACTGCTTTGCAGAAGTAAGGTAGATACTGCTTTGCAGAACAATTTCAGGGTTGTTTATGAAAAGGATTCTGAGATACTACAATGCTGAAGGCTACCTCTTATTTGCATATATCCAAATATACCATTGAGAGAAATAGCTTCACGAGCTCTCGTAATTACATCTTTCTCATTTAGCACAAAAAAAAAAACAACAAACAACAATGCTACCTATGGTTAAAATGCACGAGCAGTTCTAAATAGACATCTGATCCCTGTTGCCCTCAATTTAAAGTATAGCCTTAACTTGTAAAGACGAGCTTATGGAACACATCTTTTTTCATTTCCATTTGGTAGCTGCTGTTTTTGGCAGAAGGCAAGAAGACACCTGGCCTTAACTTTCTGAATTAGTTTTATTGCAGACTTTTCCCC
Organism: Perdix hodgsoniae; assembly: GCA_035772895.1. Lineage (NCBI taxonomy): Eukaryota > Metazoa > Chordata > Aves > Galliformes > Phasianidae > Perdix > Perdix hodgsoniae. The sequence goes on from JAPSGF010000015.1 coordinate 6,517,458, forward strand.
CATGTTGGCTATTTGATGCTATCATGCATGCTAACTCAGTGTATGTGTCAGTAGCTACATTCAACTCACTATAATACATTCTACTCACTATAAGCATCTACCTTCACCTGGTAGCAGGAAAGTTTGTGGCCTCCTTTGTAGGCATTTTTGTCCCAACACTGTAGTGCCGGTATGTGCTCTGACTTGGTAGTAGAAAGCAGAACCCATGGTTTTGTAAGAAACTAGTCCCTCAAACTCCTACGCATGTCACTGCTAGAAGAGGCATGAGGAGACAGCAGAGGTCTGAATTGACACTGTTTTGGACACCTAAGGCTTGATCACAACTAAATAGTTTCCTTATTGTCCTGCAAGAATTCCCTGCTTACTGACTCCTATGTCATGGTGCCTATCTGCTAATTAAAACAAATGCCATCAAAGTTCAAATTTATTCTTAACAGATCACTCTCAGTGACAGTGGTTATGGCCATGCTGATAGAAGCAGGTTTCATAGGAAGGAAATGACAATCATTTAATTCAGTAGAAGAGCACTAACATAAATACAGACTACACTAAAGTCAAGTGGGCTAAAATTAAAGCCCAGGTTGCAGGAGCTGCCTGATGTAATCAACAGCCAGACAGGTACCCCAGCATCACCAGAAAAATGGGTCAAAGAAAACCTAAATACTTTGGCATGAGTCAGTTACTGGAGACAAGTCCAGGAACTGGGAAAGTGGACAGCATTTTTTTTCCCCTGTAATGATCCATCAGCTGTTTAAAACTTTCATACAGGCTATGTCCCAACATCAGCAACAGAAAAGGAGAACAACTTTGAACTCTAAGGAGCTGACAAAACCTGGTATTCAGTCAAAAATATTTTGTGGCTCTACTTCTCCTAAGTACTTCACCTTCCCTGTCCAAATCCCCTGACAATGAGATAAATCCCCCTTCAGGATGCATAATTGCAGAAAAGATCTATGTAATTTCAAAGCTTTGCACTGCAGTGTACAGCCGGTGCTAAACTGCTGATGAAGATCTGTCTGATGGCTTTCTGAATTCTGAGAAGAATTTCAGAGAAGACCTACTAGGAAACTGATTCACAAAGCAAAGCCAGCTCCTTTATTTATCTCACATACAGGGTTCAAAGGAAGGACCCTATGACAGCGAAACAGAGTACTGATATTACAAAACTCCAGAAAATGAAGGGGGAAACATGCCCAAGAAACAAAAATGTATTACATTTCAAATCTTCAGTCAAATGGTTGTGGGTTTTTTTTTTTGCATATGAAAGCTCTTTGTAAGTTTTGCTATCATCACTGTAAGCTTCAGATGCATTGACTTTGACTTACTAAACAATAAATTAAAAATAATCACATTGTCTACACATATGTAAAGATGCTTTTAAGGAGTTATTAAAAATGAGTGAATTTTTTTTTTTTGCTACTGTGTTTTTGAAGAAAGATCATTTCGTTTATTGTGGGTCTTTTGTAGTTGTTCTGAATGACTTTTTGGGGAGAAAAGGAGGACAGAAGAGAAAGGAAATCTAAAAAAAGGGTGGAAAGCAGGAGATAAGGGGAGGTTAGGTAGCAAAACATACTTTAAAGCTCTCAAAAAGTATATGCTACTTCTGAATTCAGACATGAGGAATTAAACATATTTTTAAAGGTGCACTGTTTTGGAACAAGTAGAGAAAGTTTTGCACACTTTGTTTTTCTTAAGTACAATACTTTGAAGATTACTGATGCTTTCAATTGTCTCCTATTTGTTTTCCCAAGAACTATTTCTTTCAATTCATTATTTAGTGTTTGGAAGCAGCATAAAAATGGTTTTCTCCAAAAGAAAAGCACTTCAGTAAAATTCCTTTACAGCAACTTTAACTTCTGATCTCAGAACTACCCCAAAAAATCCTAGCATCCCAGCAGCCGGAACACCAAGACCTTCCCTCCCTCAAAGCAGCAGGAGCGTGCCCCTTGAGATGCACAGTGCTTTTCTCTCTGCCCTGTGAATTATACCAGCTTGTTCTTCAGCTACATAGCCAACATACTGCTTGTGCAAGAGAATATGAAGGGAAGGGGCAAAGTTTGGGGGTAGGATGGTAAACATATGGACATTCTGCCCCAATATCATGGTGTACAATTAACAAATGAACAGTTAGAAGAATGGCATGGTTAGGACGGTATTTCACAGGTTTATAGTTAGATTATCATGGTGGAAAGAGACAAAAATATATGAAATGCTGGCCCACAGCTTAGGCTCACAGTAGAAAACTCCAAAGGGAGGAATCTCCAGAAAGAAATCCTTCCCCAGTGGCAGTCAGCCCTTAAATGGGGTCTAGGAGAGATGCAGCCAGCCTCCACCCCTTCCTATCACACAGCTGAATTGCCTTTACCTGTGCTCCCATGGCTGACCCAGTGCTTGCCTCAGGCAATCAATCAGTGGTTCAGGCTGCAACTCAACAGTTCCCCTACACTTCACCCCCTCGCAGCATGAACCAATGATCAAGTTAGCTAGAGGGTGAGCATTTCCTAATACAGAGATCTGACACATCGTGATGTTTCCACGATTGCCCTTTGTAATGCAGGTTGACACATTTAAGACGAGTGAAGATTGGTGTATGGTGGAGGTTCATGCTCATTCATGGGCCAGTGCTTGATGATGTCACTGGAGGCATGTAGTCATGTGGAGCAGGTCCATCCTGTGCTCCATCCAGTCCCATGTAGACCACCACCAGGTGCCACACATCATCTCACAGCAACACTGGAACTCTGATGGCATTTTGTCCCTTCTGGTGATCCTAAAGGCTCAAGACTTACAGAGTAACACAGACATTTCAGTGGTACCAGGAGGGGAAGGTCTGCCCTCCAGAACAGGATACAGGCCATATTTCTATCCTGGGTCAACACTTCAGCTTGTACTGGGGCATGCCCTGGCCATCTCTACCATAACCTTTGGCCAGATACCTGCAGCTGCACAACTATGTCAGGCCCCAAAGGAGGTGTCCTGACCTGCCACATGGACATGACAGGGGTCCCTTAAGCAATGAAGATTGGAGTGTTGAGCACATCAGTAGGACATGTACCAATTACCAGAGGGAGTACCAAGCCTCCCAGCTCCAATAATCTCCTCCAAGGTGCGAGGAGGCCACTTTGGTCCTACCTGCACCTTTCAAGGCCATTTTATTCTATGGGTACCCAGTTCTAAATTCTCAGGGTCAGGAAGCAGAAGATTATTTTCACTGCCAATTTGGGAGCCTTAAGAACACCATTATAGTGTTCAGTGAGGCCTACCCCCATCAGATTACATGGAGGTGGAATCACCATTCAATGTTCTTCTGCCCAGCATTGTATCACTGCACCTGTAAAATGAGTCCCTTGGTTGCTCTTGATGACTTGAGGTGTCCTGTAGGCAGACATCAGTTTAGTGAGTGCCTTGACAGTATATGCCTGGTTTGTTCTTGGTACTGGATAACCCTGCATCAGCCCACTTGCAATACTGATGCAAGTCAGGGCATATCTTGCTCCCTCAGAATGAGGGAGGGGCCCAGTGTAATCAACCTGCCATCGCTGGAGAGGACTGTATCCTCTAGCAAGATGGGCTGTCTCACCTTTCAGCAAGTGAGACAGTCTCAGCATGCCTGGGTGATGTCAGGTAGCTGTATGGACAGTTGCCACTCTTTAGCAGCTGCCCACATTGTCTTTTGTCCAGCATGCCATAGCTTCTGATGTAACCAATGCATGATGTTCTCAGATGGTGAATTCTCAAACCATCAAACGTGGGCCAGTGCGTTTGCTTTGTCATTTTCCAGTGACTGTAGGGGCTGATGACCAGAAACATAGTCCCCCATACAGACTGTCCTGCATTTTACTGTATTCCATATGTCTAACCATGTATCTTTGCCCCAGATTGGTCACGTGTGGACAGTCCTTTCCTGGATGGCCCACTGTGCAATCCGAAGAGTGAGCCCCTGGTACACAGCCCAACTATCTGTGCAGATGTTCAGGATACCATCACCAGATTCCTTAGTTATAACCATCCAGATGGCTCGCAGTTCTGTCCATTGGCTGCTCTGACCATCCCCCTCATCAAACCAGATTGTCTTGGTGGAGGAATGGTATGCTATTGCTCTCCATTTGCTCGTGTTGCCATTGCTTGACCCATCTGTTTACCAGGCATTTTCAGGAATAAAATATTTCCCCTCTTGAACAGGACTCTTCTCTGGTGGAGCAACCGATGTTTCTTTTGGTGCATCACTGTGACACGTCACTGGGCCTACAATCTTCTGAAGTTCTTCTTTAATGGTGATGAAGACAGACTACTCCTCTGGCTGAGACAGGCGACCCATCTTGCCACTGTTTGCACCTGGGCTACCCCATCTTTGGAATTTGAGTCAGATCTTTTACCCAACCCTGAATCAGCAGGGTGGTCTTAACTACAATTTCAGCCATTTGAGTTATTGGCTCTGCCACCTGTAATGCAGAGTAAGCAGCCAATAACTGTTTTTCAATCATACTATATCTTTCTTCTGCTCTGTGCCAAACCTGAGATGAGAATCCAACAGGGGTCTGAACAGAACTCTGGCATCGCCACAGACCCCAGACAAAGCCATCCTGAGTGACATGAAAATCCAATTTGGCTGGGAGGCTAGGATCAAATATACCCAATGCCTGGGCTTAACTGCCAGTTTTGCCTGTTGGAAAGCATCCTGTCCCATTTTCCCCCAGTCACCTCTTTTTCACGAGTCTGTACAATAGCCTCAGCAGCCACGCTAAATGAGGTACAAAAGGAACACCAGTATCCCAATATACCTAAAAACTCCTGCAGCTGCTTAAGGTGTTACAGAGTTCAGGCATTTCCAGTCCCTATATATTACAGTGCTGGGTAGCACTTTGGTCTTTCCTGACCAAACTACCCCCAGGAGTTTTACAGACAGAACCGGATCTTGCTCCTTTTGAGGATTTATAGCCCATCCTCTTTCTTGCAGATAGGTAGTTAATCTATCTGCCACCTGTCTTACTGCCTCCAGTGAGTCAGGTGTTAACAGGAGATCATCAGTATAATGATATAAGTTAACATTATCAGGTTTTCTCCAATTAGCCAGGTCACACACCACTAGATTAGAGCAATATGTTGGCAAATGCATGTACCCCTGTGGCAGGACCTGAAAGGTCCACTGCCTGCCTCCCCACGTAAATGCAAACTGATCTTGCCATTCTTGAGCAATCGGAATATTAATTATTGGAATGTACTAATATTAGATTATAGTAATACTACTGTAATACTTGACCTGTGTTCCCATGGCTGACTGCTTGCCTCCATTGCTCAGTCAGCAGTTCAGGCTGTGACTCAACAGTTCCCATACACATGGTCATTACCCGAGGGCTCAAGCCAGCACAACATAAAGGCTAGTGTGTATGGTACTTCATGGTCAACCCCACACTGTAACTATTAAGCTTGTTTAATGTGTTTTCTTTCCTTGATATGACATCTTAAAGCCTAAGCAGAGTTCAAGAAGCTCATTTAATTTTAATGTATTTTATCCCTCTAACCAGAACAATTTTTTCTTCAATTACCTTTAGCAGAAATCTAATCTAGCAAGCAAGTACAGCAACAGAATATGTCATTACAAATGATTTTTACAATTTTGTTGTTGCTCTGATTTATTATAGTGTCAAGCTTTTTTTCTGACTTTGTTTCTTGATTGCACTTTTAGGAAAAAATACGTCTTAGAATTTGCAACAATTGCCAGCAACATGTACGTAAATATTAGGATGTAGAGAAGTAGTTTCAATAGCCATTTAAACAGGATAAAACACCTGCTTAGGTTCTTAGCATAATGAACTCAGGCAGTTTACCAATGGTTTACAAAAATAACACAGCTCTCTACAAAACTATTACAATGTATAACTGATAGCCAGAATTTAAAGTGGGACAAATACTTTCTGGCAAGGTCATAAAAACAACTATTGTTGGAAATTTAGTCTTACATCACAGAATTATACACATAATCACCAAGCAATAAACAATAAGCTGACAACAAATGCAGTTGTTTTTTCCCCCTTCTCTTTTCCCTTCTGTTAAGAGATTCAAGTATCACTACACTTGCAAGTCTCACAGGACTCAGCAGTCCCCAAGAGCACAAAACTGAAGGACTTATGTGCATCTCCAGCGTATTCCCCAGGGCCTCATGCAGCCCCACAAGCTACTCAGTGTGAACTGAACATTTTTTGCACCATTTTTCAGGCTCAAGGTAGATGAGTTAAGTCAGGCTGGTTCTAGCCTCCTACCACCAGTGCAGCCAACAGACTGGAATCCTCTGTGGTCAGACCAAACACAAACATCCCAGTAAAAACAAGACTGCAAACAATGTCATCTTCTTGGTTACAAAGTTTAGTGTAGATATACACATGGAGCTCTGAGAATATTGTTGATTTCTGTTGTTTTACTTGCACATAATTGGAATAAAACTAACATATGGAGTTACATTTCAGATCCAGAAGAAATACAGAATGCAAAAAATAAAAAAAGGTTATAATACTTGTTTTTGAGATATAAGTAATGACACATAAAACCTCAAATTTTACCCCACAACAAAAATTACTTTGCTTACTGCACAGAGCATACAGAAAGGAAGGGGAAGATGGTGACAGGAGTAGTTATTAAGAGGACTTGAGAGTGATAAGAGAAATTTTGCCATAGAACTGCTAGTTAAGCACAGAGGGGATGCCTGCCACTCTGAGCAGCCAGGCCAGGAGGCAGGCTCATGGGGCAGCTAAGCCTCAACCTGGGGATCCCAGCACCTCACACTGGGGCACCCTGAGTATAAAAAGAAAAAAGCAAAAAACAACAACAACGTAGAAACTGAGAAAGAAGTTACCACAAAATGAACCCCCCCACACACATCCCGGATAATCAGAAAGCCTCCAAAATTCACTGTTGTAGTCTCCATACACCCACAGGTGGCTGCCTCCATTTTGTGAAGGCAGGTTGCCAGAGACGGCTGCTCCCTAAGATGGCCGCCAGAGCCCAACTGAGGCACAGTGCACAGAGCTGCTCCCAGGTCCCTCTGCTCCAGGCCCTTCCAGCCAGCTTTGGTGCTCCTTCAGCTGCGTGCTGCCATGGGAAACAGCACTTCTAAGCCTCCTTCTCCAGCTAACTATTCAAGCAGTATAAAACAATACAGACAGATCCCCCCAGTTACTATGGGTTATTTAGTTTGCATGACAACAAAAGTCAGTGAAGGTTAACACTGCACTGATCACTAAAGTAAGCATGCTAAACAGTGAGTTGCCAGTAAGGAGCATCTCAATTCCATTAAACAAAATATAATAATCATATTTTGGTGGCTTTATCAAAATCTTGGTATCACACAGAAGATCTTTGCTTTGGGATTGAGGGAAATGATTAATAAGATCAGCTGAGGCTTGATTTTTTTTAATGAAGAAATCTTAGATCTTATAAGGCTTAAAAAGAAAATCAAAGATGAAGTCCTACTTCAGAGGAGACTTTGTGGTTGTATTTTTTTATTAAATTAATACTTATCAAAATGTTACTTTAAGTGGTTATCAGGAATTGTCTCCTTTTTTTCCCCGCAAACCCCCAGAGGCAGTTTCCAATCACCCACATTCAGTAAGTAAGTTCTGTAACTGGTCCCACAGTTTTCTGTGGAATATAGATGTCTTACATTCATATAGCTTCTTTCATTAGTACCCAGGTAAATCAAGGTCATTTTACTCTGTATTCGTCCATGAAACATTCATCACATGGAAGGAATATCACTAAGTTCATATCAGCAGCTTTCCAGCAAAGGCAAAAAACAAAAAAACCACAAAGCATCTTAAGCATTTTTTCTTTGTTTGTCTATTCCCTAAGAAAAACATGATTTAGAAACCACATTTCTTGACTCATTTGTTTTTCCTTAGATCAGATGAACACAAGGCACTTCAGGAAGTGCTCATGTGGATATCAACTCCTCTGCAATCAGCCTTGACTTTCTAGAAGTTTGGAATTTGAGACAGAAGAAAGCCAGGAGATACACACCATCTCTCTTGTGGATTCAGGAAAGCCTAACCACCATTTCTGCAGGAAATGGCTGAAGGAGGCACCTGGTTTCCAGAACAGCTCAGCCTTTGCCCCACCACAGAGCAACAACTGCTGTGTGTGCTGTGCCCTTGCACACACTTCACTGCTAAAGAATCAAAACACCACCTAAACACTGCACAAAATGAAATGAAAAAGCATTGTCCCATGGTAGCCCAAAGTTCTCATTTCATAAACAGCTGAACACCCTGAGCATGGGATATCACATTCTCCAAGGTTCAAACAGGCAAAAGCAATTTAACAGTTGTTCATATTCACTAAAGACTGTCTTTAAATGCTTCATGGTTATGTGGGCTTATTAATCACACCGGCAGACTGCCTTCATAGTGATGATTTTTAAACGTTTGCAGACTAAAAAGCAACTACTCCAGTTTTCTAGAAACTGATGGGAAAACCTCAAGAAATCGTAGACTATAGATTTCCACTGCTAGTTTGATGCTTCCTTCTAACTACTGAGTAGCAGAACAGCAGTTTGTGTGCTAACCAAAAGCCAACTGCTCTTTAAACCAGGGACTGTAGGCTTTCCTTTGCACAGACCTTGGAATAGAGCATCATATCCTTTTGTAGTTAGAACTAATGATAGACCCAAGCTTCCAGTTACTCTTTGTTAAATCTCAGATGCTAGTCAGAGGATGGAAATTTCTACCTACTTTTGCATCTCCTTTTCAGCTTCTCAAAGGGAAGCTTAGCATCTCCGATATTTACTGCCCTCAAGAGAGGCCTCTTGATGACTTCTGATCCTTCCAATTATATTACCCACTGTGCTCCCCACATACATGCAAGAATATCAGTTAAAGACACATCTCTACTTCACAGCTCTAAGCGGGTATCACACAGAGAAGGCCATATGTTGGCCCTTTCTCCATAAACTCAGCCTAATGCTCTGCATCTTTCCTTAAAATACATGGAATAAAGATAATATAAAAGACATTTGGATTTGTCTGATTGCAAAGTGGAAGCATTCAGTACCATTCTGCTTTGCACCATGTGTGAAATCACTATCACTCCAAATTACAGATTTCTTTAAGGGCAATTTGCTAAAATAAGGGGAGGAAGGTAGAGTTTGTCACATTTGCCATCCCTTCGCAAGTGTTCTTCTTAAATAAATTTAAGATAGAGACTTCAAAATTCTGCAACAGAATATGATCTGAATTCTGTTAAAAAGAAGCAGGCAGAAGCAACGAACACAAAAAATATATGGACATTTTATCTTTCAAGAAGTGATCTGACCTTTCAGTAGTGTTCTCCTCATAACATTTTCAGCTATAGCTTTTAGCCACTGATGATGAGCCCTGACTTCTGTGTTTCTTCTTAAAGAAAAGTGTTCTTGTATATTTGAAACTGCTGTATAAATACTACTAAGAAAAACAAAATATTGTTATTCATCTCCTAAGTAAACTCAGTCTTGGTGAACATAAACAATGCAAACACACATGCTGGTGTGTTCTTTTTGTGTGTGCAGGTTTTTGGTCAATCAGACCTGCTCTGCATGCCCTACATTGGGGAAGTTTATTTTCATGAAAAGCTGGGATTAAAATTTATAGAGAAAAAGTTGCAGAACATCCCATCCATTTCTTGCTTTTAGCTAGTCTGCAAGCAAATCTGTTACAGTGACTTTTAATGCTGCGATTTGAACCTGACAACCAACTGCCAGCTAAAACAAGAAATTACCTTTTGGCAACTGCCCTCTCCATTTCCTAAACAGAGTGACCTTCAACCAGAGCAGCAGTGAAAAATCACAGCAGTCTAATCTTTAATGTGAACCCTGTGGTGAAAGAGCAGTGGTTCATATTACAAGTACAAAACATAAATGCTTTGAGAATCACCATCAGATTAAATGCAAAATGCCAGTGTTGAAAAAGAGCAGCTATTGCATGAAGAAATGCTGCAGATAAAGGCTTAATGTCAGAAGCAGGCTAATGGTCTTCCCCATTTCTTTCAGATTCATGATGATATTGTTTCTCTTCTTTACCTTCTCAATACAGATCATGTTCTACAGATTTTCATCTGCACAAAAACTGCATACATTGGCTGCTACTTGAGTCATTATTTGCATTCCTTTATGATGGCTTCCCTCCTCCCTCCAGTGGCCACCTTTAGCTCTCCCATAACACAAACAACCCAATTCAAAGTAATTCATCTAACATTCTGTCTCCGCTCTATGAAGTAAGATCTTTTTTGTTTCTGTAGAGCATGGTTTATTCTAAGTACCTCAGCAGAGAAGACATGAATGAATTTCAGTGCAGCCCGGCACGGGGTGCAGCCTACATGAGGGGACACAGAAAACCACCTGTACAAAGCAGCAATAAGAGTGAAGCAAGTGGGAAAATGCTGGTGCGAGTCCTTTCAAAAAAAAAAAAAATGCAACGAGCTGCAAACCGGTGCCCATCAAGCTGTTTTTCAGCATTACAAAACCAATGCTGTGTTTTGTTTCTGCATAGCAAGTAACAGAGCACAGTACTTATCTCCGCACCATCAAGCATTTTTGACTTAATGGCATACCATCATCTACTTGGCACCTGATCAGATGCCATGCTGATTATACACTTGAGATGAAAGCTCTTTCTGTGAGACTGCTGATTTCTTTAATGCAGGTCACTATATCATGGTCAGCCGACATACTGCTGTCTGTACTGCTGCAGGTACACAACCTTTCTGGCATTCATGCCCGGATGCTGCTGAATGCTTGGAGAAAATCAAATTTGAATACTGCCAGAAATGCATCAGATAGCAGGGAAAGTTGCTATTTGATCTGGACAAAAGGGATATGTGAATTTTGGTCTCTCTCAGACCCAGCTGGATTCAAAACAGCAACCTGGCATCAGACAAATCCTTTAGCTGAACATAATTGTGGCACTACAGGACTCATTTTGCACAAAGTTGTAGAACTACATTATTTCTAGAAGAAAGGAAGACTGCAAAAAGCTTTGCATCTACATACTGATTCTCCACAAAAATTACCTCTCAGTATTAATTTTCTTTGAAAGAAATTACACTTTTTTTTTATTACAAAGGACTAAATCTTCATATCCTCCCAGCTTCAGTTAAACTCCCGTGTGGCAACAGATAAAGGATGTTCAGAAATTAAAATGTGCAACTTGTATAAATACATAATGAAACAATTGGCAAAACATTACAAAAAATAATATCCCTACTGATGGAATAAAGAATTTGAAGTCCCTTTAATAAAACTAAACATTTGGTCTCTACAGAAGAGAAAGATCCTAAGAAGCTTAACAGCATTAAGAGAACAGAATCAACTACTGTTAACTTAATTTCCTTTAAAAAAGTTAATCCTGCAACACCCATTTATATTTTTCTGACTCAAAGGTACTACTTCCACTTTAATTCCAGGCTCCATTCTAGTAAATGGAGTTTAGATGTGCCTATGAGACTGTTGATTTATCATTCCATAAATTGCTTATTTTTCATTTTTATAGATCAGTTCCTTTAAAATCTTTGTGATGATGATTCTGTGCTGGGAAAAGTATGTTTTTCTTCTTGGAACAGCAAAAGAAACCATATGGCTAAGCCTACCATAATTGTCCCAGAAAGCACTGGAGACTTTTTAAAGGTTTTTGTTTTTTTTTTTAATTGTAAAAAAGTTGTCAAATTCATTTTCAGAGCTGTTGCTGAAAATATTAACTAGCTTTTCCAGGGACACTTCAACTGAGCAGTGATTTTGGCTTGAAAACTTTTGGCTCGGAAAGACCCACAACCTACCAAATGTCAATCTTTTTGCTTTTCACTGTCAGGAATTACAACTACTGATCATGCACTTCATCATATCTCAAAGCAAGACATAGTACAAGATGGATATCCAATTCCAGTGTGTGGCAACAGGCCTCAAAAGAGGAAATATTTTTTCTATTGTTAAATTCACTGCTGCTCTTCACTTTCAGTTCAGCTGAGATAAGCATCTGATTTGTCCACAGCAGGAATTAAAAGAATAAGCTAAACAACTTCACACTTGCTTCATTTTACCCTACCCATGTCTACTCAAATCCATCACATTTAAAAACAAACAGAGTGTCCACACTGTTTTTTAGAAGATAACAACTAAACAAAGTAGGCTGGAAGTACCTCATCACACAGGTCTTTTTTTTCCATCCTGTGCAGAATGAGATGCCCTACCGTAAGCAAGCACAAATTGCTCCATTTTACTCATAAAGCCACTGCGTGCATCTGAGCAATACATAGATTGAGCTTCTTCATGAATAACTCAGAAAAGCAAGTCACAAAAGCAATAAACTTAGACTTTTGGCAAGCCATATGAGTGTAAGAATCTAGGGTCTTTAAAAGTTGCTTGTTGAAGACAAGTGCAACAATGCTTTAAAACACTGGATAGGATGATATAAACTACAACACATGACTTGATTTGTATCAGCAAGGCATCATTGCACACAGCATGCTGTTCAGCATGGTCCATTAGGAATCTCCCCTGAGGCTGCACAGGAGGCTGTGCATCTAGGGACAAATGCTCAGGAGATATTAAGGGCTCTTCCTGATGATGGAGTTGACTTAAGCACATTTACACAGTAAGCATAGCATACCAGAATGCAATATTTCTGTCCCAACCAGCCAGTGCAGCCAGATACAGCTGCTAATGCTGTTTCTTTGTGTGATAGTCCAGCTCCGAGGGGCAGCTCAAAGGCCAAGCAGGTTCACTACCCCATCCCCACAGGTGACCTTTTCTCTGCAGCTGTAAGCACACCAGCACTGTGGAGCCGCAGTGCTTCACTGCCTGCTGTGCACAGCTGAGATGGGCTGCCTTTGCTGCCCATTCAATGGCATCCACTGCACTGAACTACACAGACTCAGCAGGTCCAAAGGCTTCTAGTGAAGCTGTGCTGATACTTTCTGCTTCACGAGGGCATGTCCCTGAAGCATATACATAATTCATCAGCACCTCAGTATAGGCTGAGCAGGACATCATCAAATCCCTGTATGACAAACCCTGGGACAAGCAGCAACAGTAGCTCACACACAACACACCATGCATTGAAGTCAGTGTTTATTCTCTGAAACTTCAGAGCTGGATTTCAAAGGACACCACTTCAACAAACCAAAGGTCCCCTTTTGCTAGCTTATCCAGCTCTGTGAGGAAAAAGTATTTAGCAATACATCTAACTCTTATCTCATAATTTCACTTATCCCCTTGCCCTTATCTTTCAGAAAAGGTCCTAAAATGTAGATATTCCAGCAACATTTTTGCAGTGAGAGACAAAGGGGAAAGGAGAGAGACTTATCACACTGCAAGTAACACAGACTCTGGCTTTTGATTTTTATGCTTCTGCAACAGGTGCCAGAAAAAATAATAAAAGATTTTGATATGAAATATTTCAAAAGGCAGTGAGACGATCTAAATAAAAACTGAAAAAAAGAGCTAAAATAATCTATATTCTTAAATGATGGAAGACACTGGAAAACAAAATCCTCATGTAGCAAAAGATATTGCTCTGTAATATTTGAAAAACGTAAAAATGCATTACTTCCTGCACACATTCACATTATTAAAAAGTTTACTTTTTGCATTCCTTGGGATCAAACTGAAGCACATTTTGAAAATATCCTTTTTCCTAACTTCTACAGTGACCCTCCCAGTCTCTCCCACAACTAATTTCTATCAACTTAGAAGAGCTTCCTTCAAACCTGCCACTTGAACATAGGTGCAAAGAACACGCCATTATCTGCTCCCCAGTTCTTCATACTGCATTTTGTTGGGAGAAAACCTCCCTGCAGGGAAGCTGCTGGTGCCTTGCTGGGTTCTGGACTGCCTGTGTTCATCTATAGGGAAAATATACAGATATTTCTGGGATGCAAACACTTTGTCTTCCTATAAACACCTTGTGATAAGCAGGATGATTAGAATTTTCTTGAAAAAAAATTTAGAAGTCAAAAATAAGTGAGGAGATCCAATTTAGCTGCCAACCTTCCTCTGGCCAAGACTAGGATCTCCAAGTCTCAGCTTTCTTTTATGTTTCTTCTATGGTTCCTTCAATTAGTTGCTGCTCGGAAGAAAAACAAGTGAGGTTTTGCTAGCAGCTCTGTTTCTGAGTACTGCTTTTCCTCAGACAGTGCTGCAGGGGCACGGCAGAGAAAGCAGTGGATGCAAGTTTGCACACCGCCACAGCTAATGACAGTGGCATTTGCTTTTGTATTATGCTCCTGATGAGCTACCTGCAGAACCCTGTCTCCACCTCCTTACTCTCTGCCCATAGATTTGTGCACAGCCTCCTTCCCGGCTTTATTCCAGAAGTGTTATTTCACAACACCTCTCAGCATTGTGCCCTTGTAGCAACTAGAGTGACTTCACAGGCACACGCTTGACAAAAGAAATCCTTGCTACAACTGAAGTTTCAGAAGTGCTGTGCCTACTCTAACTCCAGGGAAGCTGGATGAGCAGCATGCTTGCAAAGTGGCAGCCTATCAGTTCTAAGCCCTGATTTTTTTTAAAATTCACCTTCACTAATTTGCTTACAGTAGAGAACCTGAGATGACCACTGTCTAACCATAAAGGGTTTGAAAAACTCAGTTTACTGATGTTAAATATTTCATACCTGTTTAATCAGATGTAGAGTTCTAACTTCATTGCCTCCTTGAGGAGTAAAAAAATTCCTGTCTCCTGAAGGTCACATAAAAGTTTAATATGGATACTTCCCAAGCACCCATCTGCTTTCATATCAATATTCCAAACAGCCAGGACAGAAGAAAAGATAATGCTGCCCCTGTCTTCGGTTTAAACATGACTTTATAAAGACAGTAAGGCAATGAGAGCATTGTCTGAGTTTAGAGTTTCTTGTTTTGCTTTCTGAACTGACATGCCAATTAAGCCATTGTATATTAAGGGATCATAAGAGTTCCTCATCCTACCCCCAAAAAACAGATTTTTCTTTAATTATCATACCACACACTTCCACTTAGAACACATACAGCTGTAGGTTCAAGAAAAAGACATGAACCCCTCAACTAACACTCAGATGCTTCACTTTCTTTATCCTAAAAAGCGAGCTGTGAGGAAATCAGTCTTCAAGTTGTGCATGTTCAATTAGTAACATTAAAAGAGAAAACTCTCCCAGCGTACCAATTCTAGCTCAGGACTCTTGCAGGACAATTTTTTTTTCTGGAACAATTTTCAAATTTACATTTACACTGCAAATTTCTCATTAATAGATAGTAGAGCTAAAGCTTACCTCAAGTTTGCCATCTTTCCTAGAAGACTAATTTTGTAAGAGCTCAACCTATTTTAGACATCTCATAAAGGAAAAGAAAATCCTTGCATCTTTCTGTGCTATAGATTCTTCTTATTCATACATCAAAAAACACCTAGATTATTGAGCTCAAGAAACCTTAAATGTAGATAAAAAAGTGCCCTTAGTGAACAACACTATGAAGTTTCACAGGTTGCTTTTCTTTTTTGCTCATTTTTAAATATTGTTTCTGATGTAAGAAAGATTTACCAAGTAACACACAGAGAAAATTTACCATATTATACTTTTAAGCCACTAATAAGCTGTAAAATACTAATACAAAGCATATAAAGAAGAAAAATACCTCTAGGTGGATAGAAGAACAAAGAGCCCATCCAGCCCACAGCACCACAAAACACTCCTCTCTTTGAGTTCACTGTGGGTCTCCTTTATAGCCTCTGAGCCCTCATTGTTCACATGCTGAGCATTCGCACCTGGTTCCCTCACTGGAAACTAGCAACAATGGTCTACTCACAGGTGCAGGTGATTTCTTGCTTGATCTTTGTGTGTGTTTTAAAGAAGCATGAAGGCATTAACAAAGATATCTTCATAATGAAGACAAATGAGAGGGAAGGTTAAAGCTGCTATGAGGAAATAGCAAACTCCACATGCACTTCACAAGTAGCATGGAGAAGGATAACATGATGGTAACATTCTAATCTTTAAAGAAGAGAAAATCAAAACTTCCAAACTCATATAGAATCTTGCAGGAATATGTTAAACTATCAGCAGTAAAAAATTGCAAATGCTTTCTTGGAAAGTGCTTTAAAACAGTAAAAGCGAACAAACAAAAAAACTGAAGGGATTCAGTGAAGACTGGAGAAATTAAGAAAGCATAATGGGAAAGTCTGCTCATACAAAGGTTCATTAATAGATATAGAGTATATAGGTATAATAGATAAAGATTCAGGTTTTCAAACCTTATTCCAACAAAATCTGTTTCCAAACGTAATATCCTTTGATAATTTTAGTGGTGGTTAGAACAGGTGCAAAGCTATGGAGGAAAAAACACAGCTGAAACCCACCCATTGGAAACTTCAGTTACTTGCCTCTCACTTACCATCCTATGATTTTTGCATCAGAATTTTTTTTTTTTTTTTAATTTTTATCTGACTGTGACGCAGTGCACAGCAATTCTTGCAGTTTCTGCTTTGTTTGAAGCTCTTGCCATTGACAGATTATCCAGGACAGTCCTGGAGAGTGCTGGGCATGGTGCCATGGTTACTTGTCTACCATTCCTGGTTGAAGCGATAGGGTTTAAGTGACTGGAGTGTGTACTAAATACTGGCATGTTTTTGAAGGCTCTACACTTACTCAAGGGGTTTCAGGTTGCTAGGGGGTTAGCAAGCCTAAGGCAGGCATGCATACAGCCAGGACTCAATACACATATTAGCCTGTACATAGCCTTTATGTGTTAGGCAGTTTCTTTTTTGGTGGTTGGAACAGAAAATAATCTATGTTATACCTAATTTTAACTTGATTTTTTTGTTCCCCTGATTTTTATTCAACAGATATATTCCATTTTCTTGAAGAAGACACCTTTCTTTATTCTTGCTTCAGAAATTCATTTAGTCTTGGCACACTTATGGAAGACTTTTGAATAAAAAAATAAATGAATAAAATACAGCATAACACAGCGTTTTGGAGTTATTTCAGCCATTCTCCCAGCAGCCCTGGGGTGCAGTCCCCAGGCTGAGGTAACACATTGCACCACACTAACATATTGAGAACTCTCAATTTTTGGAACAGAGCTTCCATCACATACTGAGAATTTCATTTTGTTTTAGAGGCAACTCTGCTGCATCAGCCTCCAGAGAAGATAAAACTTATCAGCTCAGCATCAGCAAGCTGATAAAGAAGGGCATAGCACTGTTCCGGCATGAGCCCAATACTGATGCTTGCTAAGTAGTGCAGTCAGGTTCTTCAGTGGCTGATGACTGCAAACTGAAACTTAATGGGGTGAATGTGAAGGAAGAATTAGAATAAATGCCATTGTTTCAGATAGAAAGCAAATGGCTAACCAGCTTGGGTGAAATACAAAAGTAGATAGAACAGAGAAGCTGTTCTGCAAAGCAAGGCTGGATTTCAAGTTGAGACTTCTTTGTCAGCTCAAATGATGACATCTCTGCATACCAGTAAGTCTTACAAAAAAAACCAAAAACAAAACAGCACACATTTCGCTTACAGGATTTGATCTGTTGCAGAAGGTGATTGTTTTCTGATCTCCTGAGCAAAACTTCTTTTAATCAAGTGTTTCTGATTAGAGTATGACACCCCAGTTGCTTCTACACATATACTAAGCTTCACCCTGATATATCTTCAAACTTTAGCAGATAAGTGTAATCATCTATGAAAGCTTATACAAGGTAATGGAGAAAGAAAGGATTTTATCCTTCCATGCTTAAATGAACTACAAGGGCTTGGAAGTGATTTTCCGCTGGTGGCAAGTGAACTGAACCACAAGAATACCACCTGGACTCAAAGTACATCAAGCAGTACAGCATTTACAGAAATTTAAGAGGAGAACTGGCACAAATGGCTCTGTACCTCTTACTGCAGGAGTCATTACTCATGGGACAGTCTAAAGGGACCACTGGGGAAAGAAATTCAACAGACTGACTCCTGGAGCAGCCTGATCAGAAGAGCTGAGCTTCAAACACAAGTCTGCCAATATGCTAGCTAACCAGGGCTGGGCAGATTCCTACCATATAATGTGGCAGGAGGAATGAAGGTTCAGACTACTCAAGGGAGACCACAGGAGAAACCTGGACACCCTCGGTATGGGAGATGAGTGCAAGATTTTCCACCTTTGTGTGTCTCAATGGACATCACAGAAGAAATGCAAGAGTTGGGACATAGTGTTGAATTCGTGCAAGGGCCTGGAGCAGAGCTCGTGTCATGGCTGCAGAGGATGAAGATGAAACACAACCGCACACCGACGAAGGGGCACATAGGTTCTGATGTGTCTGGCCACAGCGCAGCTGGGGCTAATAGGAAAGCTCTAACTAACAAAGTGTCTTCTCTACCATTTTTCTCCGAGTGGTCTTCTCATAGAGAGTGTATGATGAATATAAATAACCATAAGCCAAGAAATGAACAGACCTTTGTGCAGTTTGAGGGCTATCCATAAAAATAGTAGGCCAAATTCAGTATAAATGAATGCTTCAGTAGACTTCTTCATTCTTAGCCAAGAGAAAATATTTGGCTGCTCTATCTGGCAGTGAGGGTAAGGGCAGTGTCAGCTGCTGTCCAGATAAGGCAGCTACTAACAGATTTCATCATCAAACAGCACACTGAAATCTGTCCAGAAATGCCTGGGTAGGCAACATTCATTAGACAGAAAAGGGGAATTTCTTTGCTGTAAGAGAGGAATGGAAAGTACATCATTTCTGCACATCTGAAGGGAAACAGCTCTAGGCTGACTGCATTCTCATCTTCAAATGCAGTGGCAGGGATGCTGTCCTGTTTTGGCAGTACTGAGGACTGTTTGGTGACTGTAAATATCTGCCAGTCCTTTGGTGTCAATATGCGTGAGTAGCTAACTGACAACATCTAGAAAAAAATAGATTGTGTTATGTACTTGCCATGTTTTAAAGTGGATTAGAAAATATTTGGGAAACCAAACATGAATCAAGAGACTGAAGTCAAGCCCGGTGCTTGTTAATTACAATTTTAATACCATTTGACACCTTGAAACAAAGGTTAAACTGCATTCAAATCACTTCTAATTTTATTTTTATTTTTATTTTTATTTTTATTTTTATTTTTATTTTTATTTTTATTTTTATTTTTATTTTTATTTTTATTTTTATTTTTATTTTTATTTTTATTTTTTTGCCACTTGTATGAATCTAAATACAACTAGTGACATGTGTCCACATATTTGAGGAGGAAATTACTGCTTTTACATACTGATGCCCAGCACAAGTAATATACAGGCATTCGTTTTAATGGCCAAGTTTATGCAGATAATTCCTCATATTCAGAATCAACTGAACGATAACCCTTTGGACAAATGAGTAAAGAAGCAAGGTGCTGCTGAGCATAAAATGCATTACTGCATTGCACAGATCTAGGGCATGTAGATGAGTGAGGATTAATAGTCGCAATTAGAAATGTAAGAGCAGACTGTAGATTGTGAAAATAATTAGCAGATTCTGAAAAGAATTTTCAGCCCTACAAAAATGTTTTAGTGCAGGATACGTTTCAAATGGAAACAATAAAAGAAACTCAGCTATGCTCTTCTCATAATGATACATTTGGGATTGTTAGGACAGAGTTTGAAAGCTTGCTGGCTCCTTAACAAAGATGGCTCAATGTTCTCAGGCAGCCAAACAGCGCAGCCCAGGCCTCCATTTGTCAGGAGCACTTGGTTTTAGCAGAGGCTCCACAGAATTAGACCTGCAGCAAGGTGGAGAAGTTGGCAAAGTGAGCAGTTCAGAGGCAGCCAAATGTACAGGCCACACTGAAGCAGCCTGGCAAGAAGCAGCGCTGGCAGAGGCTGAACTGCTCGTAGTGGAGCTGCATGTGTCCCTGCTGGGGTGCTACCACAGCCCTTGTGCTGCTGTCCCTTACCAATCAGCCACTCTGTAGTGGGCTGTCTCTGGGACTGAAATAACTAAAACATCATTAGAAAGATCATGAATCATGCTCGCTCAGCAGCAGAAAACAAGACTAACATGTCTTTCTTCTCTCTGTTTGAAGGCAGTAAGTGCCTGGAGTTTGCAATCCCTTAAGAAACTGTAGTTCAGTTTGTCTTTCCAGAAAGCTGCCCTCTCATGGCTTTCCTTTCACAGTTTCCAGAAGACTGAAATATTAAAGGAATCTTGACAAATTCAGTTAGGAGCACCTGGGCTGGGCTTCAGATAACTTTAATGCTAAAACCACGGCCCATTGTCAGTGGTTTCATTCAGGTAAACCTTGCTTTTGGCCAGAAGACTGCATCTCCTCCAGTTACAGATGGAGAGGGGATGCCTTCGCAAAATTTGCAACCCCATAACTCGGTGATGAATAAAAAATTCTAGCAGGAGAGAACCGTGTAATGATCAAAAATAATAAAACAGTAACAATGTATCTCCAATCAATAAGAATGTTCTCTTTGTGGGAACATATTCTTTAGTTGAGATATATCAGGTAGTTTGTGCAGAAGAGGAGAGTTAACAGTTTTCATTGTGGTGCAGGAGGAAGACTAAATGATAATGTGAAATTACCTGGAACACTTAATCATAGAGATCAAAAGGGTGTGTGTGTTTTTGTAAGTACAACTTTAAAAATTGTATTATCCCGCTATAATTCCCATTGTTGCTGTCAGTGTTAAAGGTCTAAGTGCCTAATATAGCTAACACAGATGTGCCAAAGGGCTGCAATTAAATCACTATGCACTCATCTTCTGGTACCAATCAACTTTTTCTTCTCTTAAAGAACAGACACATGCTGTTTTATACAGACTGTGATTGACTGGTTGATATGAAAACATGATGTGTCAGGAGCTCATGAAAAATGTTCATTATTCTTGCTGTTTGGAACTACAATAGAAGTGAGTAATTGCTTCTAATTGGGGCAGCCCCTCTCATGCTAGCTGATGAGTATGGCACTGGCACAGACGTTGTGTGACACAGGATGATAACTCATTCATAAGATCTCCACACAAATTGAAACAACTTCAGTTACTTTAAATATAAAACCTTGCTTTGAATCATTATTTTTCCTTTACCTGGTCCATAGATGTCATTTCCACATCCTTGACAGATTTCAAAGGTGCCCTAGTCTAATACTATGGCTCAGAAAATTGAACAAGAGAGAGGCAGAACAGGTTTTTTGGCACTTTTAGATAACAGAGCCAAAATAACCCCCCTGCTGATGAGTTCTTGTCCATCAGACTTGGTACATAATTCAGGAAACTCACAGAATAGCAGCATTGTAGGAGACAGAAGGGACCTCAGGAGATCAC
Organism: Perdix hodgsoniae; assembly: GCA_035772895.1. NCBI lineage: Eukaryota > Metazoa > Chordata > Aves > Galliformes > Phasianidae > Perdix > Perdix hodgsoniae. The sequence continues at coordinate 6,538,731 of JAPSGF010000015.1, forward strand.
TGAGTCCAGCACCCTCCTGAAGAAGGCTCCCTACAGCAGGTTGCTCAGGTAAGTGTCCAGACAGGTCTTGAGTATCTCCAGAGAAGGAAACTCCACAACTTCTCTGGGTAGCCTGTTCAGTGTTCTGTTGCTCTGACAGTAAAGAAGTTCTTCCTTGTGTTAGTATGGGATTTTCTGCAGTCCAGTTTCTGCCCATTGCTCCTTGTTCTATTGCTCCACACCACCAGAAAGTCAGCCCCCATCAACTTGACTCCCACACTCTAGGAAAAACCTGTCTTTTTTGAACTGGGGAGCTCAGAACTGGTCACAGTATTCCAGGGAGGAGTAGAACGAGAGGAACACTCCCTTGACCTGCTGGCCACACTCATTTTAATGCATCCCAGGATACCACTGGCCTTCTTGGACACAAGGGCACACTGTTGTTCACCAGAACACAAGGTCCTTATCTGCAGAGCTCCTTTCCAACAAGTCAAGCCAAGTCAACTGATGACAACTCTCTGAGCTCTGCCAGTCAGCCAGTTCTCAATCTAACTCATTGTCCACTCACCCCACACTTTCTAAGCTTCATTAATGCTAGAATAAACATTTCCTGAGCCTAAATACATTTGTATCAGAAACTAAAACTGATGCTTAGATTAGGTGAGGACGAAACTTCTCATCTGAAGAAAAGATCCCTCTCAAATACCTCTGTGCTCTGAGGAGGCAGAAATAACCTTACCCATGTCCTTCTGGTCTACAGGCTTTTTGGTCTCTGAGGTCTTGGCAAGCCATCCTGCTTCTGCATTGCTCTCAAAAAACAGAATACTGTGGTAGAAAGCTGAGTTAGTCCAAGGAAAAAAGGCATCTACATCAAAATACTACATACTGCTTGGAAAATAGTAGGAAAACACATTACTGTTGAAGCAAATGGAGACCATGGACTCTTTGGAATGCAATACTTGTTCTGGAGGGAAGGGAGCAATCAATTTAATTATGGTTCCCAAGTGCAAAATGATATTGCACCCAAATTCATTCTTTGAAAATAGCTGGGACTTTTAGTTACTTTTATAATTAACATCTCAAAGAGCAGATGCTGTGAAAAATGAATGGATGGTAATTTGGTCTGAATACAAAGGCTCTTATTTCCAGTGCAGATGTATTGGTGCCATAATGCCTGGGCTCAGAACACTTATGGGACTGCAGCAGATACTGAAGTGGGTGATTTCTGTGCCCCAAGGGCAGAATTCACTCTCCATATATGCCCAGGCAGGGCTACTGAGAGCAAACACTGGGTGCTTTTTCTGAACTAAGTGAGAGACAGAAAAATTACAACGTTGGCAAACCTTCCCTTTTCGCCATGAAGTAGCATGAAGAAAAACATGGAAATCAAATAGTTTGAGTGCGCACATTTTTGTTGCAAGTGCTCAACTTTCTTTTCTTAAACAAAAATAACAAACTTTCCTTCAGCACAGCACTCAGAACAAGTGCCAGAATCAAATTATGAACTTTTGTCTTTTGTAAAGTGATTAAAAAAAAAATAATAATCAAGCTTACAACTGTCATTTGACAATGGTGGTTCCCATAAAGGCTTATTTAATGGCATGTTGCATTAAATTTCTCCATAGATAATCATAGTTTTAAATAAGTTTAAAATATTGCCTTGCTCTTTAGTGGTCTTTGCATGTTTAACTGCAATTTTTTTTTTGTGTGTGTGTTGATTTATTTTTAATCTATTTTTATTTGTTGGTGGGGACTGCCAAAGTTTGTGTAGATATTTAAGCCCAAGACGGCGTCTTAGCTTAGCCATCTGTGAAAACAAAAACCTGGTAAAAATATAGCTTTGAATAAATGAAGCACTGAGGGAATTTCATACTGGATATAAATAATTGCAGCTATAGCTTGTTGCTATGCGGTTAAGAAAAACATCTCTTATACTTGCTGAAGAGACACTTCTTTAAAAGGTTTCACTTTTAAACATGAAGACAATGAAACATTAATATTTTTCCATCTTCCATTTTAAGTATGCATGTGAGATAGATGCCTAGCTGTCTGTTGGGATAGAAACAAATGTAAAGGCTCAGGAGAGGCAGTTGCCGATGCTCACTTTGCACAGAGCCTCAGCCAAAGGCCAGCAGGACTCAGCATCCACATGCATTATGGAAAGACCAAGCATGAGATCTTTCTCTTTCAGGTGGGTAAAGGAGAGCTGGAAGTTGTCAGCTTTGAGAAGGTGGCACATACTTCTTGAGTATGCAGGGAAACTCACTCACTTTAAAATGAACACATGGAAAATACAGTGAGTGAAGTCACAGAGAAGAATAGAAAGGAAAAAGGGTTCAGCAGCAGTTCCCTTCCTTTTTCCCACTTTCATTTCTTCAAAATGTGCAAATTTTGTTGCAGGCCTGTTCTTGTACAGGAAGACTGACTCAAGAATTTTGCCTTGCACAATTCACCATGACTGTGTATTTAACCATGATCCTGAACCAGGAGCTCCAGCTCTGCAGCAAAGGAAAGCCCAGGATGCCTGTTCTTTCTGGGCCTGTTACTGCACTGGCCACGGTTCCCAGAAATTCCAGACTCGATTTTCAGGTAATCAAAGTTGCTTTGTGACAGCCACCTTAAAGGCACAAAGCTGGGAACACCATGCTCCTGCTGCAGGGGGGCCAGCCAGCAGCACTCATGCCAGGGGCTGTATAAGGTTGCTGTATATACCTCAAATCAGGGGAAACAGATACCGCAAAACAGGAAAAATGCTGGAATGATACTGTGTGGCTCCTTTTCCACATGCCACTTCCATTTTAAGCCTGAGAATGATGATCACCTGTGTGATAAATATATAAATGAAGTGATTATTATACACCCCTCACTTCTGCATTTCTTACAGTAATGTTCAGCCCTGATTTCTCCACTTCCAGCCTCCGAAGACCTTTTCACCTCATCACTTTGGACTGACGCAGGTCCACAAGTCTCAGGGGGGTCAGAACTCCTTGTCTGCACACATTGGGAGCATATGTCAGTGCACATGTATGTATATTTGTGGAGAAAATAGCAAAACCCAGAAGGTTTCTTCAGACCCAGGGAAAGCTCAACATTTTTTGCCTTCTGTTTGTCATGTTTTCCTTAGAAAAAAATGTTGGACTTTCTTGGCTGAAAGCTGTCATCTCCAATGAAAAGCTGATTATACAGTGGAAGTAAATAATAAAAGCATGATTCTGCCTGGCTGCCTGGGCTAAATTCATGAAAAACTCAGTTTGTGCTCAATAATTTCCTCATGAATAGCAGTGTTTTCTTAAGGAAATAGTTACAATTTGCCTTGGACCGAATTAGTGAAGATATAATCTGTCTTCACATTGAAGATGTCAAATTTGCATGCAAATAATCGTGGCATGAAAACCGGTGGCGTCGCACAGCTTTAATGATGGTTTGCAGGAAAAACACCAAGCAAACAAACACCTGCTCTGCAGCTTCCGCGGGTTGCCAGCGTATTATTATTGGTTCTGACCTTCTAATTGCCTCTTTATTTCTGCTCCCGGCTGCACGGTGAATAACAGGAGTGCTCTTTCAACTCCTACGTGTGTCCCCCCCCGCGTTCCCCACTTCATCTCATCTCCCTCAGAAAACAAATAAACTACCAATTTAATGACTAACTAGCTTGTGCTCTCAGAAGAGTTTCCTGAGCTTTTGTAAGCTTTGAACATTTTTCAAACGGAAATCTGTATTTTTGTCTCTCCGTCTCTTAACTTTCTGTACATGCCGGCGAGGAGCATTTTAATTAGCACTCTGCCTGCCGCGATTCTGCGGCCTCCCTCCTTTGAAGGGGCTGCTTTCGGGGCGGTGAGCTGCTGGCAGAGCACCGGGATCTGTTTGGCTGCAGGTGGGATGCAGTGGAGATGCCTGCGGCCAGCACCGAGCCCTACGGCCAGCAGCAAATCCTGAGGACGGCTCTGAGCGCTGCTACAGCCCTCCTGAGCATCGCCTGCACAGGGGCGCTTCTCTGCTGAGATTTTGGGAAGTGCTGCCGGGAAACAAACGGCATAACTGCAATTATACGGTGGGGAATGGTCAGGGGCTGACCCCGTGGTGGCAGCGGGTTGAGAGCTCGGGGACAGCTGCAGTGACTACTAACATCCAGGCGATGTCATCCTTGTCCCGTACAGAAGCAGGCACGAGCTAATTTGTCAGACACACCAGAAAGGTTGAGATGTGGCCTCGTCGTGCCTCGCTTTGTTTCCCCAAAGCCGTGTTGTGGTAGCACGGCCACCTCTTCTGTCCCTGCTGGCGTCCCCGGCTCTGCCCCAGCTCGTCCCTCTGCTCTGCCTGCAGGCAGCGCAGCCCCACACACCCCCTGCCACCAGCAGAAGTAGCAAAGATCTGCATCACTGCTCACACGAAGCAACTACGGATATTTCACATCCATGTTTTCTGAAGAGAAACTACCGAGCTTTGCTCGTTATCCCGAAAGGCTCAAATAAAAAAAAAAAAAAACATAGTTGGGCCCACCTAAATTCTGATCTCATATTTAGAGCCTATGAAACCGTGGCCTCAATGAAAGCACCTGCCACAATGCAATTCCTGTAACATAGTTCTAATTTTCACCTCAGATATTATAAATTCATACAGTATTTTTTATTAGTAGAGCAGGACACTTGGTATTGCTTTTTGTCTGCCTGCAGCTAGGCTTGATGCTCAGCTCTCCAGTGTTTGCAACAGATGTAAACCCTCAGTGACATTTGCTGGCAGGGAGGAGGCTTCATTTTCTGGGGAGTTAACTAACACAGCTTTCCTGTCAGAACCCATGTGCCATGAAGAACTAAAAGTTCCGGCCCCAGCCATTCAGGCACGTGTTCTTCCTCAGTGCCTAGAAATCCCTCTCTTGTCCAACTTTCAAGACAACTGCCTGCAACTTTTGCCCTAGATTAGGCAACATGGCCATGAAGTTTAGCCCTGCAGCAACCCCTCCAAATCAGAGGCACGTTCTTTCATTGCACAAGCACTGCTGAGATGCAGATAAAGCAGGCAAGCCTAGGAAGCATGGCCTTGCTGAGCCACAGAAACATATCTTTTATTAATAGCTGTTTATTAAAGCAGATTACAAAACACATTTTCAAACTTCAGATGAATGACTATCCTAGCCATTAACTACCTGGAAAATACTTAGATCAAAGTTTTATTAAGGCAAATATAGCTACCTGAAAATGCCCGCTTTTGAAGTCTGTGACAGTCAAACTCCATATTTAGACAAGTGATTTGACATTCTTGCATGAGTGAACATTAAGGATTTTGCCTTCTTAACCTCCTAATCCTGCTGCATAAATCATTTACAACCAATTCTGTTCTACGTGTCTTTTTGGCATTATTGGATTCTTATCTTTCATTCCAGTCTAGGTTTCTGATTTAATATATTAAAAACTTCAGCTCAGTTTTGCTTTCCTTATTAAGACACAAAAGAAATTGAAGCTTATAAAGTGCTGAAAGGGAAGGACAATATATAATATTTTTTAAAGCAAATGAAAAAGTTTTAGTTTAAAAAGAAGGAAGATTATGAAATACTCTCATGTGGCACCCCTTTCTGATTGTCATACAAATGCAGATAATTACTTTGTACAAGTACAAAGTGTGCTGTCCCTTAGCTGCCTTCATTCTGCCAGTGAGGTCAAGCCCTGCAGCCTGAGTCTGCCAGTAACCTCCCCAGCAAGTCCTCCAGCCTGAACTTGGAAATGTTATCCATGGGGACCTGCTAATGGGATCAGTTTGAAAAGACAAAGATTTGTCATATTGTCACATAACACCCTCCTCTACTATCCCATCTTGTCTTCTCCTTGAAGCACTTACCCTATAGCTGGGTAAAAACATAAAAGCAGGGCACAATCCACCAGAAAAAGAAGCAAACAAACCAAAACAAAAAGGCCACCCTAAGTATTTGCACCAATAATTGCAAGCATATATATAAATACAAGTTAGTGTGGTTTGTGTCTCAGGAGTGCTCTCTGTTATGGTTTCTTACGACAAAGAAGGGCTGACAGCTGGAGGGTTCAAAAGTTAAGGGAAAACTCAGAGGAGCAGCTGGTTGTGCAGGGTTTGTATTCAGAGCCATTTCTCCATTCCCTGTATCAGCATGACAGACTAACAACTACCAAGCTAGCTTACAAAAGGCAGCTCTGATCCTTCATGTACATCCAAGATGCCTAAGGGTTGGGTGAACCTGCAACAACAGCAGAATCACACTGCAAATTAAATATTCACCCTGTACAGAATTAGATGCTTGGGTCACTACTGGACACAGAAAGAGAGGTGATTAAAAATGCGTATTTTTTGAACAAAGATGAAGGGTATAGAATAGAGAGATTTGTATCCACTGTAAATGAAATCAATCTTTAAATAAAAAGATCTCGTTCATGCCTGAATTGTATTTGCAAATAAATGAACTTGAAAATCAAGTAGTCTCCCTGTCCCAGGGAGACAGTTTTAAAACAAACTTTCTATACATACATCTCATACCCTTATGCCTGCTACCTGACTTGGCCACCCCACGCTCACAGATCCTGGCAGCGGATTTCCATCTGTTAAGTAAGAGAGGGCAAACTCATATTTCATTTTCTATTTGCCTGCCTGTGAGTGTATAAACCAGGCGCAAACTGCAAATGAAGCAATACGCAGTGGCTTTGTCTCAGATATAGGTACTTAGCTGAAAGTGAATTTTATTCATATTGAAGGGAACGAGACGCTAAATGGTCATTTGGGCAGTGTCAGCTATCACCACAGAGCCCTGACCAAGGTAAGTGTGGGAGAAGATGGCAGCTGGGTTCTTCTAGAAGGAAATCAGAGCACTGCATCACTGTGCTAGCCACTGTGCTAGGATCCTGCCATCCCATGCTGTCACAAGTGCTCTTCTAAGATGTTATGTGAAGAAGTTTATGGAATGGATAGCACTCTGACAAACCTTGAACTGAGCTTTTCAGGTTACCCTACTTATTTTCAGACTTGGGATTCAACCTACTGAACAAAAAAAACCAAAAACCCATAAACTTGGAGCAAAGCTGTGTGACTCTTGTCTGTGACAGCTTCACAGAGCATGGCCCCTCTGTGCAGGCTGCAGAGGACAGCTGTGTCCAGTGCTTTGGGTTTCCCAGAATGCATGAGCCCTAAAAGCCAGCTGCGATCCCATCCAAAACATGGGGCTATACCAGCTTCACAGTGCTTCTGGCCCACAGTGGTGAAATCCTGACAGACCTGACTAATGTTGTGCTGTAATTAATCCCTGCTTCAGATGCCAGTTGTTGCAGATGCCCTTCTGCAGAAAAAAACAGGATTTTTCCCCCCTATTTATTTTTCTGCAAGTTCCCTGACCTGGAAACCTGACATTTTCTGGTTCACACTTATGCACATTTCAGCTTTTCTTGAATCCTGTTTAGGATATGTACTGACAGCAAAATGGCTCAGAAAATAGAGTCTGCACCCACCCAGAGGAAATGCAAACATCACAGCCTTGTAAGAATGCTCAACCTCAGTTATTTCTCCGTTACTACCTACATTCATTTTTTCCAGTGTCCATTCAAAGTGACTGCTTTTCTACACAGCATTTTCTACATGTTGCCCAGCTGCACAACTGCTTTCTCAGTACAGCAAATTAAAACCTTTGCCCTGCTGCAACATTCTGTAGAATGAGCACAGAAACCTGCATTGGTTTTTCTTTGCTTCTTGAAAGAAAATGGCAAAAAAAAATAAATAAATTAGGAGGAATGTATTCTACAAGTTGACAAGCCTGCTTCTGTTTTGAGCATTGCAGAAACTGCCAAAGAGTGCTGGATTTGTGTGAGAATAATACCTGTGTACTGCTGCCAAGGTCAATCAGCCCTGTGCACTGGGCTGGGAAGTGGAAGTTCATTACATAAGCAATGGCTATCAGCAGTCAAGTTTAAATTTGGCACACACTTCTCTCCCTTCCTTACTCCAAATGTTAAAGGAAAAATATATTAAACTTGTTCTGTTGTAAGATGTTTTTCCTCACTTGTTTGTTTTCTACATCTCTTCCAGCTCAAGATGTTCACATCTCTGGCTATGAGGATAAGAGTCAGTGTTCAATGAGGACAGGATGGTTTTCTCAGCTTCTTCTCAGAGCACTGGGATTTTGTCTCATCGATGGCATGGAGATGCCAATAAAAAAGCTAATGAAAATAAGCACTTTGTTTTTTTTATGTTTGGTTATCACAACCTAAATTTCCAATTTCATCATGTATATCTGTCAGATGCCAAAAACTGGTATGTTCTGAGTGTAGCCATTGTTATCATTGATATCACCACTTGAGACAGGTTGATCACCTAACATCATTATCTGCCTTCAAAAGGAAGGCAGGTATGGTAAGCAACTTTCACTTCCAAGGGAGCCCTCGGGGCTGAAATGCAGCTCCTGCACCTCAGGGGGTGCCTGGGGTCCTAGTGGAGGCTGCTCAGTGTCCTTAGGGCCTCACATGTAGTCCAAAAATATTTCTGAACTATGAATTTCTCCTCCCTGGAGATGGGAAGTTGCAAGCAAATATCAGAGCTAGTGAAAAAGTGGTTAACAGGGTTTTAGCAGAAGAATAGCAGAACATAGGAATAAGCCCCCGCCATTTTTTACATTATCTGAGAGCTGTTCAGCCATGAATTGTCTGTAATAATTAGCATGAGAATATCTCCTTGATGACATTCATACTGCATAAAAGGGTCTGCATTTCCTCCATCAAAGTGCATATTTATGAACTGAATCTCCAAAAGACGGAGCCTTTGATAGTATTATTTTAATATTTTCCACATATGATTTAGGAGTTTAAACTTCAAGAAGCCCTAATAATAAAAAAAGACTATCACATTTCTGCTAGTCAGCTCGGTTTCCAGTAAACACAAACACATATACGGAAGTCACTGTTTAAATATGAAAGCGATAGAATGTACAAGATAGAAAGGCATGAATAAATTTACTTTTGATCTTTAATGATCCTGTGAACAGCGACTAGAAAAGCCCAGCCTTGAATGCTTAAACCATTATTTGGCATATGATTTTCTCATTTCCTGACTATTCCTTGACCATGGTGACAGTCTATTCTGAGTTTCAATAAAACCTCTTTTTCATGTAAGTCAGTGTGAGCATATGCTTCTGTCCCTTTGTTACTAAATCCCTGATTATTACAATTCCTCATAATTTAAGCCTGATCCAGAATGAGATGCATGAAGGGCAAGACTGCAACTCTTACCTCTTTGTTAGAAGTTGTAAGTTGGGACTGCAGCCTCCAGCCCATCTTGAGGGCGTAGCTCACTTCTGACAGCCTTAGCTTTGGGGAAAGGCAGGTTCTTCTCAGGTGAACCCACTGGAGATTTTTTCAACAAAGCCTACTCAAAGCCAGCAGGCTGGTATCTTGGTCTCCCTACTACCGTCCTAACATTACTCATGGTCTTTTCTTTCAGCATCTACATCAAGATGGTGTCTGACAGTTGAATATCTTAATTTCTGAAAGATAGGCGATAGTTGTTTTCTGAAATGCTTATAGAGAAAGTATTCCATTTGGTTGTAATTGTTGGGGAAAAAAATAGAGCAAACATGCTAATTACCATAGCTCATTCTGAAAGATTTTGTTTCTCACTATTTTTTATGGCTGCTAATACACAATTTGGAAATCGAGGTCAAACCAAAAGGAAATATTTGTGTGTTACAATCTCTCTGGGAATAGAAAAGGAACTTTCAGAGTGAAACTCAAAACAATGTTTTTTCCCACCCTACGCCTCAGGCTAAAATCTTCCTATAAGCTTCCACACAGTCATATTTAAATTGTCAGCATTAGGTAATTACAATTCCTGTAGTTAGCCCCTTTTTCTTTTGTTAAAAAGCCCACAGTTTTAAGTTGCATAATTTCAACATTTGTGGCATTTAGACAAATCCTTTGGCATTTGGCATGCATCTCAAAAGATCCATTTCTATTATAACTTATATCTTTCAGTATTTAACAAGTAATTTGTATTTCTTTCATGAATACACATAATGGTACATTTTATGCATCAACAAAATAATGAGTAGTGCATTTCCTCTTCTCGGGTGTGATACTGATCTGGGTGGATAAGAGGCAAAATCTCCTTACTCAAGAAAATAACTAATATTCACTAAACATATAACTATTCAAGGCATCTCCATTTTTCTGGAAACTATACCAAAAAATATTGTACTTCTACTTGTGTTTATAGATAAGGGAGGGTTACAGACAGCAGTTTCGTGGTTCAGCTTACAAATATTTTTGAGATGTTTTGTGAGGAATGATTCTTTTGTCCTAGTATGCCACACCAGCTGATAAACGACTTGGAAAAAAACCCTCTGTATTCTGCACCGCCAGCTGTTTGGCTCATCTTCCTACAAAACACGTAGTTTAAGTATGATGTCTCTTACATATTAAGAAAAATAAATTTATAAACTATACTTAAGATGAACTTCACAGAATTTGGTCCAGAGTCACACTCAAACACAGTATGCTATTTTCATGTACCTATTTTGAGGAACATTGAGAGTTTCAAACACTGCACTACAGTCCTGATGTTACACCACCATTCCATGAAACATGACACTGTTATCGAGGAATTACTCTTACCTCAGCTTTCGCACCATAACTGCTTGATTGCAATTCTGGGGACCGTGGAAGGGAACCATTCATAGATATAGAGGAGCTTCACTTTTTGTTTTTCATTCTGAAGCAAAATAAAAAACAAATGGGTGGAATCAGACAAAGAGATAACAAGAAAATCTTGATCTGTTTATCACACACATGAACACTACAATGTTTTTCCTGATTGGAAAACAACAAAACAATTCAGAACACGCAGAAGTGGCCGAGTGCTTTCAGAAGACATTAATTCATCACTAGCAGAAATACCCATCAGAGCAGATGCACCAGTTTTGAAGGATGTTTTTTTTTCTTGGAACAGAGACAAAATTTCTGATCAGAAAAAGAGAGGATAATTCGTGGCATCTGGGATTCATCCCCACTACATTCAGGTCTCCATTTTGCTTCTACTTCTAAGGAAACTTAAATCTAAATCTCCCAGGTGAGTATCTTAGCTATTGTCTAATCTGAGATGGCGGTGATTTTACAAAAGAGCTTCCCAGGACTTTTATTGCATCCTAACTTTGCACAGGATATCTTTCAGGCGCTTCATGTCTGCGACATGAAAGGATGCTCCCACAGAATGGAGCCATGCTGCAGCCCCTGCCCCTCTTGGTGCAACACTGCTGAGAAGCAGGGGCTAGCAGGCAGCCTTAGGCTTGTTGGGTTGTGGGAATGGAAAGTCTTGTATGTGAAAGGTGGAATGTATGTCCTATTACTGTTAGTACTGATTTAGAAATCGCGGTCATTTTACTCATTGTTCATATTCATAATTCAGCTCCCTATTTCAAAGGATGAAGGGAAGTATACCCAACATTTTCCTTTGTGATTTGACAGCACTTCTATTGAGCAGCTTTGCCAGGAGAATCACTGGTTGCTCAGTTTCCCCTTCACAAGGGGAAAGTGAAAACTTAGAATAAGGTGAGGGAAGCACCAACAAAATCTAAGAGTGACTGCTAATGTGCCTGAAATGGCTGTGGGATTCCTTAGGACCTCATCTGTCACTGTTCTGAGATATGTTGTCACCTGGAAACCCCTCCTGCAAGCCAACAGATTTTCTCCTGCACCTTGGCAGCCATGAACAAAGATCCTCAGCTGAACAGATTCTACCTCCAGGCATTTTTTTTTCCTGATTTTCAGGAAATGCCCCGGCCCTCTTCTCAGATTATTGTCAGTTGTGTAGACTCAGACTTGCTATTTCCCACCTATGACACTGTTGCCTGTTCTTTCTATTTGCTGAGCCTTTATTTTGTACTTACTTCACCCACATTTTCCTCCAATTATAGAACCATTCTACCTGACAATACTGCTAGTTCACTTTCTCCCTCTCTGTAATTTCACATGAATGCTCCCCATATTAAGAAGAATCTATTTTTACAGGTCTTTTACTCTGTGTTGTTTTTCATTTCTTTCTCTTGTGTATTCTGGTCAAGGGAAAACAAACAAAGAGGCAGACTCTACTACTTATGCTGCAAACTGTCTTATTCAGTGAAAAGGACATCGTAAGAATAAAAATGCCAAAAATCTGTACCTTGACTGGGGAGCAGTATTTGAACTCACAGTACTGGAGTGTTTTGCATAGCTTGTATGGCCCAACCTAACAAGACAGTAGTGATCTATTAAAGTGCATCCAGTAGTACAAGTTCTTGTTTTCAAAATTTACGTCCACTTATTTGCTGATGTACAGCTAAGTTCCTAATGCCTTTCAACATCTCACAGCTCTTTCCCTTTGGTGTGTAGATTCCCAAGAAGGCAGAGAGAAGACTGCTCCCAGGAGCTCCTCCACAGAAGTCTTTTTCCAGCAGAAGTATTATACAACACTTTAATAATGTCAACATTGGGATTATTTGGCAATGTACTGCATGACTATTCTTCCAGTCAAGATGCAACACTGGTATAGCACAGTAAGGGCCATGACATGGAGTATATTACTCTCTGTTTGCCTTCTGCATGAATGCCAGACCATTAAAACCAAGTGAGCACAAAAGCTACATTTTGCCCACCCCTTAAGCTGTTGCTTGCTGGCTTGTGACCAACAGCCAGATTGCAACTGTGGCCAGCGAGCCATCTACTGTGCTGGCCATTCCACACCCAGTGCCCCATGCTGCACCTGCTGCCTGTGGCCTCATTTTTCAGCTACTTTGAAAATATAGGGGAAATAAATGCTCCTGGAAGACATATTTTTCTTGGTTAGTTTAAATTTATGTTACAGACTTTTCTGTATTCCAGCTCTCTGTGGTAAGTAATTTGGAATTGCCTGTAGTAAGACAGCACTGTCAAAACTGACCTCAGGTCTGAAATATTCCAGGTTGTACCCCTGTATGGGTTTGCTAGGATGGAAATAGCACTAAGCATGTTAAATCTTCCTTTCTCCTCCACCTACTTGGTATGTGTTCTTACACGGACATTGCAGTCCAGTCTTGGTGCATTATTTCAAACCTTGGAGAAGATGTGCTACCTAGCTTATATGTTGGTCTCTCCCTCCCTCACCCAAGTAACAGATGACACCATTTAAATGCTAGAGCACACGATTCATCATTCTTTGCAACACCACAGGTGTACTGGCTATGCCATATGGCAACTTCTTATACTTGAGCAGCCCCTTCTCACATGCTCACAGTAAAGAACATTTATTAACCTGGAGCTGATGTCACATGCTGATGTGCTTAAGGCAGGTCAAGTTCTCTAAGCTTCTCCCCACCTGTCGCTTTGGAAGTCATGTTTTAGCCTTGGCTGATGATCAGCTGTCAGCAGTTTATGGCCTACATATGTCAAGCATCTAGCTTTCATCAAGATTCAGGAATAAAATTCTAAATAAAAATTAGTGGCAAAAATAAGACTTTTCCATATTGACCACAGCATTCTTTGATGCTAGTTCTTCATGCAGAAACATTTGCTTTAGTGATTTCCAGACCAGGTAGGAGCCAGCTCCATCCTGACTTGCTTCGTGCCCTCCCTGCTGATGCAGGTCCCAGAGCAGAAGTGGCACCCTACTCCTCACAAGCACACTGACTGCAACCAGACAGCGGCACTGCAGAGGTGATAAGGGCAGTGATTTCACCAGCACTTTGTTTCTCTGCAGCTCCTGTTCTTCTGGGTTTTCTTGAGGGCTTGAAAAAGAAATTTTCAGCACCTGAAGGAAGGCTCATCCTAGCTGATTTCTTCTCTGCTTCTGTAAGCTTGAGGAATTCAGACTGGCATTAGAACAGGCATTACAAAAAGCTGCAGAGCAGTGAGCTCCTCCACAGCTCTGTCTCTGTCGCAGTTAATCAGAAAGAAATCCTGTTTTTCTTGCAGCATTCAAATTTTTTGAAGTTTTTATGTTTCTTTATGCACTGGAAATAAGTAAAGGAGATCCACATATTCTTTTTTTTCTTTTTCTTTTTTTTTTCCTTTTTCCCAGTAGTCCGTTGTCCATCTCTTTAAAATAAAATTGGATAATAGCAATCATTTATTGTCTTAATATAACATATCTTCATGAATTAAGCAGCAGTCTTTCCTCTGGCTTAGGCACTGATCATAATTCTACCAAAGAATCAAGCAAGGGATAACTGCTGAAAACCAGAAGAGATTAGAAACAAGAACACTACTTTTCCAGTTTCTGTCAAGTCTTTACACAAACTGATATTTCCCCTCATGCCTTTGAGGCCTACTGTAATTTTAAACTTTATTTCCACTTTTAAATTTCAGTGGACACATGCTTCGACATCTTTAAAGCTATTTAAAGTTCAGATATTAAATGTGAATAATTGTCTCCAGGTTTCGGCATACGATGAAATAAAATCTGACAACGTATGTCTTCTGGTGACGTTCACACCTGCGTCTATGACAGAGACACATTGTGTGATGAAAATTAACTTTCCACTGGAGTAGAAGTGTAAAGTCTAAAACGCTTCAGTATCATGGCTTGCATTGCTTTTTCTCATTGATATACATGGGATGTTTGGACAGCAGGGGGACGGGAGTGGATGAATAGATGAGATCTGAGCACTTTTCAGTCCTTTATCTGCTTGAGACATCTCACCGAGTGAAAAAAAAAAAAAAGAAAATGGATGTCTGAGCATCTTATCACAAAGCCTCTTATAGAGGCAATAGGAAGACAGAAGCTCACTGATCTCCATCATTCAAAAGCCTAAGCCTGTGTTATCTCCCGAAATGATTAACAAAAAAGTGCAACAACTCCTCCCTGAAGCTCCTTTAGCCTCTTGCAGGCTCAGCACTGCTCACTGGGGAGATGCAACACATGCACTTGGGAGGAAGTGCACCTGAGAAGCTTGCGTTTACTTTGTGGACAGTTTGTGCTGCAGAAAAAAACAGTAATGAAATGAAGTGCATAAGTCATGTTCTGAATTATTCATGCCCTTGTGTGAACATAGCTAAGACCTGTGGGAATTACATGATAGATTCTGTGCCAAAATGAAAAAAAAAGAAGTATATTTTAATGAAATATAAATATTAGATGGAATTTTACATGGAAATACTCTGGGGTCTTACACAACATTTCCAGAGAAGGAAAATGCATATTTTTAAATCTCTTGAGGCGCCAACTCATTAATTAGCATGAATATGAAAGATATATGCTTAGGTGCATCAGTCAGGCAATTATTGAGGAACTATAATTTGAGAGTATAGTCTGGCAATGATAAGTTATTTTTATGCTCATTTATATTCACTTCATTGACATTTTGTTTATCAGGATCTAAACAGGTAGAAGCAAAAGATGTTGGTGCCAAGAAGACTTGCTTTGGTGAGCAGCTTCTGTTCTTGTCTAGAAGTCAAGAAGCAAACTGCTCCTGAAGGTCACTGAGAAGTCTTGCTGGGATTGTGAATCACGTATGACCTGCTGGTCCACCACTGTCACCCAGCACTCCCTGCCAATATGATCCAGGTGGGGATTTCCCTTTACTTTTCTCATTCCTTGCCTGCTGCTCACCCAACCTCTGTTCACAGGGGGGCTGTGAGAAAAAAGGCGCTGAGGATGAAAACGGTGCTGCTATGAGAAGACAGCTGCTTTTCCTTAACATTTATTCCTTGCAAGTCTGGAAAATCATGACTTCTTTCATGCTCTAGTACCCACTCCTGCTTTCAGAAAGTGGAGATGGTGTGGTTGGCCTGACTCTTTTATCATGGTTTGTTTGCTATGCATGCTCCAGTTTCCATTTAAAGTATTATTTCTTATATGACTGCATCTGGAGGACATTTGTTAAATAATTTCCTTGCATATAATAAGCTCATTCCCTAAATGGACCTCTCAGACACCATTCTCTGTAAAACGAGTGTAGGATGAAGGGAGCCTTCCACTCCTATTCCCATTAAGATCAGATTCTCAGATCCTCAAATATGTGACAGTGCCTACATTTCAGTGCTGATAAAGTGTGCCGTAGGTTCCATCCCATCTGAAGTGATTTTCAGAATTTTACATAATGTCCTTCAAAGTAATGCTGCTAAGCGAAGTGTAGGAACGTGTATTCCTCAGAGCTCTTAATGTTTTTAGCATTTGATATAACTTACAACATAGAAAATGAAGAAATTTGGGAGCTTCAAAGGCACCTTTTGAATCCAAAACCTTGTTGGACGCAGTCTTTTCTTGCTGCTTTGCCATAAGAACTGAAATGACTCCTTCCACTGACTTCATTCAGTCAATTTTTACATTCATTTGTTGCAGACCAATTTCATGATCTCCCTTTTTCTTTGATACTGAAAAATGGGAATCAAAAAGAGAGGTGTCATTCAAGACAGAATCAAGCAAAGGTTATGAATCCTTTGCATGGCACCATACCAATTATACCCATGCATCACAGTCACAATTCCCTATTCCATCACTATTCCCTGAAACAAAGCTAGCAAATAGAGCTTAATTTTATCTGTAGTAAGATATTTGTTTTGAAAGTACCTGAAAGCTTGATAGCTTGAATGTAAAATAACAGAATAAGGTCTGGCAATGTGGTGAACAGAAACATAAAAAAAAGGAATCTTTTCCGTCCTCTTTTCAGGAATACTGCAGATCCTTTTCATGGACTGGATATGGACTGATTTGGGTATCTGTATTTGGTGATGTTTTCAGAGCAGTATTTCATTTACAAACGTCTTGTAAGCAAGAAATGCAGTTCAGACTGTAAGGAATTTCACCACAGCCGCAGAACGCACCAAGTTGTTCACATACAAGAAACTCAGCTACTCACACATCTCTGATGCATTTGTAACATGATTAAAGCCCCATAATGACCTTCATCAGGACCAGCATGTAAGGCAGTGCAAACAACACCCAACTCCCAATTAACATTTTCCCTCTAAAAGTAAACTTTCAGCTGTATAGCTTTTGGACTGTTTTAGCTATATGCTAAATATTGTAATGCCTCATTCTCATTTACCCTTCACATATTAAGGTGAAAACTCTGACCTAGTGCATTCTAATTACTTGGCTTATTAGCTTCACATTATGGCAGTAATGGTATGATAGCCAACATAATTACTAAGACTTGAAAAATTATACTTTGCTGTACTATTTCATGAATTGTGAGATGGTTCTTTCTTCTTATTAACTTTCTTATTTAATGGGTTGACCAGATTTTTCATCTACCTAGACCATTGATCAAATTGATAATTTTGGATTTCAGTACAATTGAGAAATCACCCCTTAAAATGGTGAGATAAGTACTTTTTTAACAGAAAATATAGAAATTTCTTCCTCTCTGTATTTGTCATTGATAGACCAGTGTAGTTACACAGTTACTGCATGCTCTTCTTTTTTAACCTGTAAATCTCTGTGATAATAAGATGTTATTCCTCAAGGAAATTATTTTTTTTTCCTTTTATTTCTTTCCTAAAAAAAAAAAAAAAAAAAAAAAAAGACTATTTTGATTTTCACTAAAATACTATTTTACTTGTTTTTGAGTAAAAGCTTTTTTTGTTTTCTGGAAGAATACAGAACACCCACATCTATTCATTCTTTAATGAAACACTACTTTCAGCCATAAGTCAGTAGCATAGGCGGTTTTCCTCCTGGTCAGGCTAAAAGTTGAGACTAATTCCAAAAGCTGTTCTGATCTCAAGTACTTTTTTCAAAGCAGATTTTCTGAAGCCGCCAGGAGTGGGATGCAAGAAACAGTTGCTCTTCCCACATTGGAGTTGACTGAACATGCCAGATCACCTTCAAGAGCCCCTCTTTCACTTCAGAGGACTCTGGGTCAACTCCTTTACATAAGGATGCACATTTTATGCAGAAAAGCATCTTGCAAAACCCTGAGAGATGAGCATGCTCAACCCCATCTGCCCTGGGACCTGTTATGCTGCCTACTCCAGAGGCTTTTCCCCCTTTGTGGGTGAGATTCATTCATGCTCCCTGGCCAGCAGCCCACAGGGCTGAAGTCCTAGCCTGTCCCACCAATGTCTGTGTGTCCCTGCCAGGAGGCAGCTCTGAGATGCTTCAAACTTCCTTGTGTATGAAACATTTGTGCTCAGATCACAGAAGCAGAGGCTGAGTGCATAAATATCAGTTAGTTATTTTCAGTGAAACCGTCTTAGAAGTAACTATTGAATTAATAAGCAAACTAGCTTATTAATAAGCAGAGACAGAATAACCTGGCTTCTGGAAAATGAACGTGTACTTTTGCTGTGCAG
The DNA here is from genome assembly GCA_035772895.1 of Perdix hodgsoniae. Classification (NCBI taxonomy): domain Eukaryota; kingdom Metazoa; phylum Chordata; class Aves; order Galliformes; family Phasianidae; genus Perdix; species Perdix hodgsoniae. Next base: position 6,556,952 of record JAPSGF010000015.1, read on the forward strand.
TGACAGCTGGAAGAGCTTTGTGTTGTCTTGGTTCAACATATCAGTCAGAAGCTTTCCCTGTGGGGGAATCCATGAGTGTCTTAGGCTTATTTAGTTGGAGAAGAAATTGAGCTGATTCCTTGTTGTTCTTTTTGTTGTTGTTGCTGTTTCTTTTTTATTCTCTCTCTTTTTTTTTTTTTTTTTTTTTTTTTCCTGTGCTGGAGAAGAGAATACATCTTATTCTTTTGCATGTGTCAGGAGAAACTCTCATAGGACATCAAGGCTCACTGTAAGAAATTCACAGAAGGGTCAAGTCCCTTTGGAGCTCATCCATCTGATTGAGGTCAGAGTGGAACAGTGCATCACAACTATTAACAAAGTCCATTTTCCTCTGCAGCTGCACAATCAAACCCGTCTCCAAATTTCACAACAGTGTCTGTAAGCCTGGAGAAGTCAGTGTAAAAATGGCCAGTGATTATTTAAAAAATAATATGAAATTACTTTTTTAATGGAACAGAAAGTACTGTTAAATGTATTCTTCCTGCACAATTTTGGTGCGGTGCTACTTAATTCTATTGTGCTTGGTGCAATCAGTTTAATAGTTCTGTTTTTTTCTCTGACCTCTCTGCACAAGGAACATTATTATAAAAGGAAATATATAAAAAGCTCCTAAAGGTAATAATAGAGACAAAAACGGCAGGAGGCAGTTAGGGCTCGAGTGTAAGGTACAAATGTTGGTGCAGACCTACTTGGCTTGATGCTTGCCTGCTTGAGTGAGCGGGGCAGAGCTCTTGCTGCATCAGGGCTCAGTGGAAGCACTGAAGCTACAGATCTGGATGTAAAAGAGAGAGAAGTGAAGACAAAGAATGTTCAGTTCCCAAGTTGGATAAATTTGCCCAGCCTCTGGCTGCACTGCAACACTCTTTCATTCACAGGTGAATTTAATAGACAGGGTGTTGAATGAGGAATTATTTCCCAGAGTGGTATATGGGGATTAGGCAGAGCTGCCTAGAGCCAGAACAATAGGTTGTTTTTCTGTTAATTTCTAGTTTAAGACATGATTAAGCGCACCTGACATTTGAGGTAATCTTATATATTCGAATTAATATGAAACTCAAACTGTTTTTGGAGTCCTTTCTTCACTAGCATATGCCTGTGTTATTGTACGTGTTGTATAATACATAACTATGTACCTTGTGGTTTCTTTACAATTTAAGCAAGAGAAGCTTTTAAATTAGCTATTAAATTACCATTCAGAGATCTGATCATCTTCTAATTTCCGTATGAAGTCCTCCACAGGGGATAAATCTAGTTTAAATGTTCTCTTTTCCCTGTGATTTTATACCCTAGCTGCAAGATGATATAACATTCCTGCATTTCCAGCTGAAATACATTTACTGCGTGAAAGGTTTTAGCTCAGATTTGTCAGAGATGTCTGTATTTCAGCTGTAAATGTATCCAGAATTATGAAGAAAACATGATCTCTGTTTTTGTTCTGTACTTCCACCTTATCTATCGGTGTGATATCTGAATATCTGAGTAATTTAGTACATTTAGAAATAAAGTTTTAAATATTTGAAAGCTAGTTGTCTCCCTGACTCCCCATATTTGCTAGCTGATTGGAAATTTCTCATGTGATTTCTTCTGACTTTTGGGGCAAATACTTGCTAACAAGCGTCTGCTCTTCTGGCCAGCAAACTTGCAAGCACTTTCAGGAGCTGGAGCATGAGTGCATTTTGTTTCTGTTCTGCAAATGGGTCTTGTTGAGTGCTGGCACCTTGCTTACCATGCTCACATAGCTCTGCTGAGCTTGTGCTGCCACAGCCCAGGAGTGGCATGCTATAGTGACTTCTGGATGGATATTTTTTTCAGCAGACGTATCTGGAAAAATCACAGCTCGGGGATAGTCCCACAGAGATCAGGACAGTAGCAAGGTACTCTCAGGCATCATTATCCCTTCCATGCCTTCTTGGGCCTTCTTTCAACTCTTGCCCCTTCCAACTGACCCCACCACAGCAGATCAAAGCTTCTTGACAGCCGTCTGCAGGGCTCAGAAATATTTGTCTGCATTTGTTGTTTTTCCTCACTCAACATTCTTGCACAAACTGTCTGTTGTGACCAATACTGTCATGTTATTCTGTTTGCCTGTGCTGCTGAGAACAGGTACTCCGTGCCCATGTAAGCTAAAGGAAGATCTGAAGACAAAAACGAGGCAAGCCCAGTTCTAAGTTATTTTGTGAGCTATGCTCTTAATCAATGCTAATTGCATTCTACTTCCTGCTGCAAAATACATTTCAGTAATGTTTTGATGATGGAGTGTAAGGTAGCCATTCTGTGGTTCCTTTTCCATTATAAAATGAATATAAATAGAAAATACAACAAAATAGAATTGGCTTGGTTTTTAATATTTAAAGTAGTAATGGAAAAATCAGAAATACTTTATCTGAAACCAGACTCTGAACTTGTGTCTGTCTTTTACAGCCTTACTGGGTACATTTAGTGCAAATAGGTATTTCTACTGTTCCTAAGCTTTTGAGTCTCTAATTGCAAACTCCACATGCAAGTTTATAAATACTTTTTTCTGGCTCCTATGTGTTTTCAGAACTTAATTCTCATCCTGGTGAATGAGCTATGCTCCGATACCTGTGTTGGTTTAGCAGAACTATCTCAAGTGAAAAGATAAAGTCATAATTTCTATACTGCTTTCTACTGAGTATAAAACAGTATTGAAAAATGTTGGAACATAATTCTTTTCAAACACGGTTCCTTTCCCTAGTTTTACAGCTCTGCGCTAACTTGACCATTCACCACAGGCATGTGGTCTATTCTTTTTTTATTCCAGCCTCACAAAGCCAGAGTTCCAAAGACTGTGAGCTGCATTCCATTGCTAGGGTAAAATGATAAGGATACCTTTGTCTATCTTTATAATGAACTAAATCTATTCCTGGGCAGAGTCAGAGTGTTTTTTTCCAATAAGTTCTCACTATCGCAAATTGCCTGTGCATATGTAACCCTGAGGGATAACATTAATTTTGCTTTGATACAGATTATAGCAGACTAATTGTTTGTGCCTCTTCAGGTTTCCACAGATAGGGACATCACTACATCCACTGTCAAAGACAAGCATGTGCCTGCCTAAGCAAAGTATTTACTTTTCAATATTTCCTTTCCTTCTTCTTTTCTTCTACTTTCCTCTAATGCAGAAGTTATTGTTATTGGGTGCTAATTTAATAAAAATGCAGGAGACTCTGACTGAAATCATAACCACCAAAGCTATTCAATTGTTTTTCTTGTAACAACTCTGATTGAAATTCTGGTCACAGGAAAGTTGAAGGCAAATTTTTCTTGGCTTCTGTGGGGGACTGGAATTTCGTCTAGAGTGAATATTATTTTTGATTTAGACACAAATATCTTATAACAGTTCCTGATTCACAAGTCTTGTCTAGCATAGTACTGCATTAAGCAAGCAAAGAAACTGTAATCTAAAGGATATTGCCAATTGGATGCTGAAAATATATTCATTTCAGGTGCTGTATGCTAACTACAAATCTCTTTACCTGGCATCTGATGTCTACCAGGAGATAATGTTATCAGTTATGTCCTGCATGCTGTAGGGATCATTACTTTCAAGGTAGAGAAGGATAGCAAAGGAAACAGCAAGGTAGCTGGAATGAAAGCAGTAGTGATAGAGAAGAAAAACTGTGCTAGGGAAGGCCTTGAAAGCATTGTAGTTATACTTCAGAATACTTGAAAGCTTTTTTAACACATCCATCTCTATGAGCAGGATGTGTCCTTTCTGAACGAGTCTTCAAACAAAATATATGCAAATAGAACCCAATTTTATTTCTTGCACTCTGTATTTCCCTATGTCTCTATGTGAGAAAAAGATGGTAATGCTCAAGCTGAGAATACCTAAGGCTTAATCTTTAGTTAGCTCTCTGTATTTCAGGAAACCGGTACTAAAAATCTCCTTGGAATCCATGATTTCCTTGTAGTGGGAAGTGCAATCGTAATGCTTCTTAAAGGATGCAAAGCAAGCTAACATAGATATGTGTGTGTGTTTATGTGCACATCTACTGGTCTATTTATGCATTTAGAGAACATGTAGGAGAGAAGGAGTAGATTTTTCCCCTGTTCTAAGCAACTATGTACTCTATCAATACATATGTATTTCAGCACTTGCTTTTTTCTCCTCATTAATGAAGACCTTTAATATACATGTTTATTTTTAAATAGTCACAAATTATCCATGAAATGTTAAATAGGATAATGAACTCATTAGGCACTAATCACATAACATAGTCCAAGCATGAAAGCAGTCTATTCACAAATATTTCCAGAGAGATCTCACGAAATGTGGAATGATTTGAGGAAAGCAGGAAGAGTGGTGGCTAGGGTAGATGCACAGTGACTGGGAGATGGCACTACATTTCATCATCCCCCAGCAGACATCTCAGGTGCTGCTGCTGAAAGATCATGCCTCTCTCTGTATCATTAGAAGAGTGATAAAACATCTTGGTAGGAAGGAAGGACAGCAAGCACATGATGGGGCTTGGGGGATACTAGGTGACACATCTAATGAAGGCCATTAACGCATTACAGTTAGATTTCCATGGAGCAAAAGAAAAGTCATTAGTCTTTTTTTGTCAGCTGGCAGAAAGATCATGGAACAAAGTCATTTTTCCTCCAGGAATTTGAATTCGGGCGAACGAGAAACTGAAGTTCTTTTGTCACTTATTCACTACAGACAAGGGGAGAAACTCGCAGTTACCGATTCAGTTGCCTATTTGAGAATGCAGGTAGAATCCATGCTTTTGAAGTTAGGCACACTGAATTTAGGTTAAAACTGCTTCAGCTAAAGTCAGGATAAATACTTTTTAAAATAAATCATTGTTTGTTTGTTTGTTTTTTAACTTAAATTTTGGATCCATAAATGGACCAGGGAGAAAAATCTTAGGTCAAATTGAATGCATTGTTTGACATGTAGCCTTTAGCATTATTACGATGTTGGTGACAAGTATTGACAGTAAATGTGATTTGTTCCAATTAAAGCAATTGATTAAATGATGTCAAAATCTAGTCTGTGCACTCCTATTGACAGAAAGTGTTAGTTTCACCAAAAATAAGATCCTATCCTCCTTGCAGACACTCACTGTGCCACTAGCAAAGTTTTTTAATTCTTGTTTCCTTTGCAAAACTCATCAAGATTTTACTTGGCAATTCACGTTTTTACTTTGCAGTCTTTGAGAAGAAAGCCATTGTTTTGAACAATTGTAAAATTTAAAAGAATGATTTTAACAGCCATCTGAAAATAAATTGTACTTGGAGTTGCTCTAAGGCAGTGTCTTACTATTAGGTAATATTTTTCTGCAGTATTTCACAAAATAAAAACTTAAATAGCCAGTCTCTTATCGTGACTTAAAATCTTAGATATCCTGCAGCCATATCTTAAAGAATTGTGATCTTGTGCTCCAACTTTCTTGTCCCATGAGTGTCCCAATTCAGTGCTGCGCATCAACACATGTAATTTCAAATCCAAAATTAATCCTATTGATCTCAGTGATATTGCTCACACCCATAGGAATCTGGACTTGGCACCATATGGCATGAAAGCTATTGGACAAAATTTTCTAAGGCATCAATCCAGTAGAGGTCAATGCAGTTGTTGTACCCTGCACTTTGCATTATACTGTGGATTTGAAGTGTTGTGAACTCAGATCTCAATACGCAAAACATAATGCATGTATGGAGTAAGAAAGAGCATCATCAGCCAGCAGAAATATTCTTAATACAGAGAATTTCCACGTTCCCTGTTGCACTGCACTGTGGCAGTGAGATGCAAATCTACAATGGTTACACAAATACTCATCCTTCTTTGGCCTAAAAGGACATTCATATCTCAAATAACATTAAAAAATCTGCTCCTTCCTCTTGAGGGTCAGAGCACTTTATGGCACATACCCAACCAACTTCAGCATTAAAAATGCTTTTCCTTTTTTATGATTTCCAATGACAAACAGTGTGAAAAAAAAATTCAGTTATGATAAGCAGTGTTAATAACGATGTATTTATATTCATAAAGCACTAACAGATTGGAGAATTACATGTAAACTCTTAGCGTATTTAAAATAAGGATTTAATTGAAAAAATTAAGGAACTGCAGTTCGATAAATTTTGTAATTAGAAAGGAAAAAAAGAAAAAAGAAAAAGTATGGTCATTCTCACAAACTCTTCTTCCCATTGTTGCTTTTCACTTACTCTGTAAAAGTCTCTGTAAACACAAATCAAAAAGAATAGGAAAAGAGATGCATTTTACGACTGGTACTTCTCCAGGGATGACATTAAAGAGTTGTTCCTCTATTCTGAAACTCACTAATAAACAACATTTCAAAAAAGAGTTTCACTCATTAAAGAATCCTTTGATTCAAATGATTTCATAATTCTCTCATCATGCCTTAAACCTGCTTTAACATGTCAGACAAGGACTCATCAGTGTATAAATTAACGAGGAATACAACACTAGGAAAGTCAGCGGTCAATTTTTCTTGTTTTTGCCAGGGGTAGAGGACCTGCATCAGCAGAAACCTATTTTTCTTAGCCTTGTGTTCTGAGAGGGGTATACCCAAATGGTTATACAACTAAGAGCACTCATGAATCTCTATTAGACTATTTAGGCTCCAAAATCAAAAGAAAAACAGGAAAATTATCCTTCCTTTTTCAGCCAGAGAATCTAAATCAGTTACAGCTGAGTTACCCACTTTACTATTTATCAAATAGCATTGTACTTCTAAATAATAATGAGCCATGCAAACTCAGACTGTAAGAAAGCTCTTTAAAATATATTTCACTAGTAGATAGTTTGGTTTATTTGTCTTGTTCAAGACAAGAAAATGGTGCTTTTCTCATGCTCAGAGTGTGAGGCTGTTCAGGTTTTCACTTTGTATTTAGTTTGCTCTGCCAAGGTTAATAAATAAATTAATAAACAAATTAATGAATTATTTTCTCATGTAAATTTCATTGCAAGACATACCAAGCATACCTCAGAAAATTGGAAAATATTTTACATTGGTCCTTTACACAAACATGAAAAAAACAAACACTTCAATGACTTGTATTAATTGTCCTTTATCTAATGTGAATTCACTAAAAAGAGGATGAAATAATAATTTCTTCTAAGCAACTTGTTTCAGCATTTCTTACTTTCTAACACTCAAAATGAGCCTATTCATAATGGAACTAAAAATCTGGTGATACAGTCTTGCAGATGGCAAATTATTTGTCATTGGTGGATTGTCTGTCTAACCTGAGAGTTACAGGAAAGAGCCAACCAGAAAGATTAAGAAAGTATTTCTTAGGCATTTTCTCTTCTCTTTTTCCCCCTCAAGAAATCAATGCAGCTCTTCAAATATATCGAACAACTGTGAAAATAGCAGTGGCCACAAAAAATTAAAACACGCTGCCTAGAATCAGACTTATTTTCCTCAACCTCTTTTTCACAGTGAAAGTGCTTTCAGATGGCAATGTTATCAAATGTAAGCATGAATAGTTTAAAATGACCTAAGTTACTCAATCTGTTCCCTCAAAATGATAAAAATGATTCCCTTCCATCTCACCATCTTTCATTATTGTTGAACTTGAGCTGAACGCAGTAAATACAACTATTTAATGACTGGCATAAAGATTATTATTGCAGCTGAGATAATATTTGCTGGCATGGCTTTGTGTCATTTAAAACAGGAGAATGGGCTGCAACTGCTGAAGCACTTGCAAGGGAAAGGATCACAGCCAGCCTTCCCATCTTATTCTCCATATGTTCCTGTAAATGGGCTGCCTTATCTTGTAACTGCACTTATTTGTGTGCACAGACTGCTCTTGGCTACTCCCTTTGTCACTGCCAGTGATTGCAGAGGTGCAATCTCTGACTCCAGATCTCTTTCAGCATCCTGAAGAAATTCTTCAAGAGAGGGTAGGAAGACTAGAGAGATGTCTTCATTAAAAAGTAGTAAAAATGTGACATTTCTCACACTTCCATTCTCTCTCCTTCCCAAATCTTGCCCATATCACTGATCAGCTCAGTCTCTGCTCTCAGCTTGCTCTTGTCAACAAGAAAACATCTGCATTTCCCTTCATTTCTCCAAGTCAGTTACACTGATAATAGCTCTGTCTGCCATTGTCTCTAAAATTGACTAGGAAGTGAGATTATAGAGGCATCATTTAAATGATTGTTTCACGCAACAGATAGCTTACGAGTTCTGAGAAGAGGTTGCCCTCAGATGGGCCAGTCTTTGGTGGAATGGATTTAAAACAAAAATAGACTAATCAACGAATGTCTAATTTTGCTCAAGAAAGAAAGTGGGAGGAGGAAATTACAATCAACCCTAAAAGGAATGTTAAAATATCTGGAATAAAATGATTTTGAATGAGAGATTCAAGCTGGTAAACATACTGAAAAGGGCAGAGAGCAAAGCTCTGTCTCTTACAGAAAGACAATTTGATGGGGGGGATAAAGACTGGAAGCTGTTTTAGTTCACTTAAGTATTGAATGCTTCAGGGGTTTCAAAATACAAGTGTGAACCTAAGAATACAGTCCTTTTCGAGACATACATGAGCATATGAAATTATCTTATGGGAGATTCACAGGTCTGAAAAGGCAGCACTTCATCTCCTTTCTGCATCCATTCAGTGGCAAATTGAACAAGAATATTTGGATTAGCGTTCCCATTTGTATCTCTATAGTAAGGCTTGTGTCAGAGCTTATTTCGTAAAACTAGCATTTTAAAGAGTTTTATTACCACAACATGAAAGTTTTTGCAGGTTTATATTTGGTTCATCCATCCTCTGTATGAAAGCAGACTGTATTTCATAATTTTGGAAGAGGCAAAATTGACTTCATTTGAGGCTATAGATATTAATATTAAATAATTGGACATTTACAGGGTTTGGAGATTGCCTTCATGCTGTAAATATTGACTTAATAAATGAATTTGTGCAACATTTAAACTACTAGCATGGTCTAAATCAATGTTGATATAAATTAAACTGACCAATATTTATATTACCATTAACTCTGAATTCCACTATTATTCAATCAACAGATATGGTAGTAATCTGTGACAAGTGGCTAAATCACAGAGATGGTAACCATTGTACTACACATACTGAGGCATATTTACAAACTAGTCTATAATCAGTCAGCTGCTTTGTTAGGACAAATTGGCAGAATATTTCTAACACTGGTAGACATTCACTAGCTGCTACAGGGTGGCAACATGGGCAGCTCTGCCACACTGGACAGGTAATTGCTTTTACTCAATGTCATTCAGAAAGGTATTGCAAACACAGTGAAAATCCAAAGCATTGAAATTCTGACTAAAATTATAACAAAACAAAACAAAATAAAAAAACACCACCAACAAAACAACAACAACAAAATATATATTTTTTCAATTAATGTGAAAAATGAGACTGGAAACAGCTATTTTTGATACAGCTTGAAAATAGGTCAGAGGAAGCCCTGCATAAAAAACACGCAGTGACTTCTTGGTTAGCCATTAGTTATTCATTTAATTTTCAAGTCTAGTTTCAGAAAATACCTCCCTTCCCCCCTCCAAGATACCTCTTAAGGTAGGCATTAATTTAAACATACATCACTCCATGATGCTAATTAAGTTCCAAAATGTAATTTTTCTTAAAAGGAGATATTCACAATTGTTGACCATTTCAAAGTGTTACCAAATCCCTCATGTAATCAATCTAAAATAATGAAAAAAACGTCTGCCAAAATTGGGAACCAGAGGCAAAATATGCTTTAAATGTGTAGAATAGAGAGTAAAGACATAATTTCTGTGATTTATTTGCTCTGCAGCAGTACCTATGAGTACCACGACAGTCCTTGCCCCAAGCATGAACAATTACAGGGCTATTAATGCAAAATACATCTAGTACATGACTCAGGTCATGTCTGTGTGTAGAGAGAGCAGTACACTGGGGTGTAGAGTTGAACACCTCTCAAGATTCTCTCTGAGCCACAAAGAACAGCAATACAATCCCCCCACATCCCATTCACAGAACACAGCCCTGGTTGTGCACAAGAACAAAATTTGGGCCTTTATCTGTCCAGCATTTTCTAAAGCTAACATCAAACTGTTGTCAAGTCTCTCTGACGAGATAGATTACAATTTCATCATCTGTAAGCCACATATTCTTTTATTTATTAAACAACCACCAATTGCATTCCCACTTTTAAATTTCCCATTTGACATTGGGCCATCATGCTCCTGACCATTCCTTTTCTGGAATGAACTTTCATAACTTCTATTACCTTGCCAAGGAAGGAAATTCTTTCCCTTCAAATCTTCTGCAGGTCATCTTCACCCCCGTTTTTCAACTACATTCATATAATCTCTCGCTCACTGGCAAGCATGACAGCCTGTGAATTTATTGGTCACATAGCCTGGTCTAAGGGTGGCAGAAAAACAGATGTGGGAACCATTTGCACAATTTAATACATGACATGTTCAGTACTGCGTTCAATGACAAGCAGTTGGTTTTAACACTCAGCAGAGGGAAAGATGTCAAAAACAGAGTTGGTTTTTTGGGGAGGTATGAGGGACAGCATGCAGCTTGATCCAGTCCCACAGATGTGATGGGAAGTGCTTATATCTGGTGAGCAAGTCCCTTACAGAAGGGGCAGGGGAGCTAGAACTAGATGATCTTTAATGACCCCTCCAACCTAAGTTATTTATGATTCTGTGATTCAAAACCATTGGTGAGTCACCTTAACCACACACTCAGGTGGTTGGAAACCTCAAGATACTTAGAAATTCACTGAAAGATTTTGTATAGACTACCACAGCTCCTACCAAACCAATGCACTGCTGGTAGCATCCAGCTAATGCTGTGGGATGTGCTTACTATCTGTTTAGCCTCCATCTGTAAAAACGTCCTGATTCACCCTTTCGGGAGGACATCTTGTTATTTGGAGCTTCAAGTATTGGTTAATAACTTCTGTTTTTGTCTCCTTTACTGGCTAAGGGTCTGAGCCTGATAGGAATGATTTTCAAAGAAATGCTCCTGCCATCCCAGCCACATCCCCTGCCTGCTGGAAAGCACTGCAATTGAATTAGAGTTGCTATTTTCAATTCTTTGCAAATCCATTCTTTCTGAATTAGACCCTTTTCTCTGTAAATCATATTCTAATAAGAACTTAAAATTTACTTCAGGGTTTAAAGTATTTAGTTGTTGTTCTTCCTTCTTGGTAACACACCATAACCAGGCTTTCATATTTTCAAAAAAGGATATGTTATAATGCTTTTCTATAATGACCTTTATCTATCTATAGCTTGAATTTTAACAGTAATCAAGAGTTGAAATTGTCACGTTGGGATGAACAGCAGATTCACTCTGTGTACCTTAGCCTTGATTTTTTTTTCCTTTCTCTTTATGTCATACTTAACTGGAGTTTATCACCTGTACAGTCAGACCTGTACAGTCAGACACACTCATGCTGTTTTTCTCATTGTCCATAATCTTAGCTTTCTTTTTTCTTACCTTTTCCTCTAAGAGACTCTCCTGCTTAAATTACTTGTTTCTCTTACAGTGGTCAAGATATTCACTTACCCGGCAAGCTAGTAGGAGCTGTTTAAACGTGTGCGTACTGGACAGCAATCAGCACTTTTTCCAGAGCAATTTTAAAAAGCACTGAGAACAGTACGCCCTCACCTAAATGTTCCAGAGTTCACCCTAGGTGATAAATTTCAATAGTGTACAATATTTTTGAGCAAAGGACAGAAGCAAAATCTGAAGTAAGATATGGATTGGAATATTAAGCTATAGGGCTGTCTAAAATCACTACATAATTCACGGATACTGAAATCAGTAAAACTCAGTGTGATTAAAAGCACCATTTAATACAAAGATTTACCTGATATTTTGCTGGTTCCTACACCTCATAGTACAAGCTTCAGAAAAGCATCTCCATAGTTACAGTGCACAGGAATAGTCCTGATACCTTAACATCATTTTTAGTCGTGTTAAATTCCTCAGAAATCTGGAAAAGTCAAGATTAGGCTTCCCTGCCTTGAGCAGAAATTTTATGGAAAAGATTTTTGTATGTTTTGTATATAAAGAAATGGTTTGTCTGATTTGCATTCACAGGCTTATGAAAAACTCAGAATTCATAAAAATGCAATTGCACAAAGGTGTGATAAAAAAATAAGTAACTTCCATATTACTGCTGCATTAAGTTTCTTGATTAGCTACTGCCTTCACTTTGAATATCTTCAGTCATTTTCCAGGGTAAACACCGTATTTCCAGACAGAAGGCTGTCCTTTCTTACTATGTATGTGCTGATGTGAACAGAATGCAATTAATTAAAAAAAAAATAAATTGGGGGGGGGGGGGGGTTGAAGAGAAAAAGACACACCCTTCCTTCTGACGCCACACTTTTGGACAAGGTGATAATATTTGACATCAAAGGACCAGTTTGCAAATGTGTTCTCTATTGGAAAGGGGAATGTCTGCAGAGTCTGCAGACAGTGTCACTCACAGGCAGCAGTGTGGGCAGTATTTCTGGAGCTTGGAAAGAGAGTTTCTAGATAAAAATATAAGAGACCAAGAGAACTGGGTACCAGCACCTCCTGTCAGCCAGCACATCAACTAATGTATTGTGGACCACACCAACATAAAATGGAATAAAGGAGCTGGGGCTGAACAAGATGGTTCAGGAGGCATGTAATGGGAACAACGCTGTCTCCTCTCCCAGCTGAAGGACAAGTGAGAATATAAAGTAGCTTAATAGAGACTTGCCAAAGCACATCTTTCTAAATGGCAACATGAAAGCTCACCTTGAATGGAAATCAATATATCACTGTTTTAGATGAAATACAGTCAATTACTGAACAAACAGAGTACTTTTTGTAGGGGGAGCTTAAGGGAAATGAGAAGGGAAATAATCATGAAATAATATTGTTGTCTAAGATTGTAGAATGTTTAATGTTTGATAAAATTATGAGTTGACAGGTCAAACTACCAGGCAGCAATTATTTTACATAGTGAACAAGGACACATAAGGTAAGAAGGAAAGAGTGGCATGTGTAGCTCATAAAAGCTGAGGAAGAGTTTGTAGCTCCTACAAACTCCATCATATCCAGCACAGTGTCGGTGTTTCAGAACATATCGGACCTGACAGACTTCACCTGTTGTAGGGCCTTGATTCACCTAGATGAGTTCTCTGCTCCCTCAGAGAACCAGCTGGTGTAAGTGAGTTCATGAACTGATCATGGCCCACACTAATTGCACAGCTGCCTATGTTAGTGCAGGCAGGAGGCTGCTCTGAACTTTCTGCTAGCCAGGAAAACGTGCATCTAATTCTGTGCATTAAGTGTGTTTGTGGCTGGCCTCCCACCTGCATTGCCTGTCACCCAAGAAGCTACTGCCAGCACTTGGTATTTTTATTTCTCAGAGAAGAATTGCATCTCTTAGCAGACTAACTCCTCACTACCAGGCTGAAATCCTTGAGAAGCATTCCAGATGACCTCCAACAGAGGTTTGCTCAGTACAACTTACATTTTCAGATCTCTACTGACAAAAATCTTGCCTAGTCTATCCTACAGCTAACTTGTGTCCTTTCAAAGCCTCATCCACTAAGGCAAAGGCTGCTGCAGCCAGCCTGTCCTGTCTTCTGGCGCTGCCACCAGTGTGCTTTCTGCTCCCAGCACCAAATCTTCCTCCATGCCAGCTCACACAGTGATTTTTAATCTCACCTCAATAGCACGAGATTCACACTTGTCCACCTGATTATACGTACATACTTCTTCCAGACTCCAGTTGTTCCTGATAAATACATTTTGGCTTTGTTTCTAGTAGGAAAACCAAATGCAAAAAGGCATTCAGTGCACAGATGAGTTGTGCCAAGCTGCAGTATGATTTATAGATAAGATCATTCAGCTTTATCAGTGCCTACTGAGATAGTTCTACAGTATGTGGTGGCCTGTTTTAAAAGCTTCCCTCACCCGCCGGATATGCCAAACTTTTTTAACCTATAGATTCCAGGCGTGAATGACAGAAAATATAGAACTGATAAAGTTGGTGCTAAAACTAATGATCCATTATAGTAACATCATTACCCCCTCTATCTGCCTTCTCCAAAATGCATTTGGACAAAGGCTTCTGGAATCATTCAGGACATGTGGAAAGCTTGGAGTAATGAGAAGATGCAGTAAGAAAGCACACAACAAAGATGACACCCCTGTGTACCAAGTTCATTCTCTCTGACAAACAATGCAAACTCAGAAATACTATTTGCTGTTAAATGCAAGTATTTAACCCCTTAAAGCATCAGCTTTGAAAAAAAATAGTTTAATAAAAGTGATTAAAAGCACTGATGCCGTCTGGGAAATATCTGTTAAGTTTACTTTGAATTAGCTAACTGACCACAACACCTGTGAGTGGCATAGGTCCATGGGGACATAGCAGATACTGCAGGTTGGTGTGTTTCTGACAGACAGCCCCACTGGAGTGGTCTGCACTCAGCTCTATAAAAGAGAACAGTTGCCTGGTACTTCTAGCCTACAGTCTACAATCTAAAAATCTGGCCTTCCTTCCTGTAATATAAAGCAGTAAAATAAACTTGTAAGGTCGTTGTATTTTGAAATTTTCCAGTTAGTGATTGCTAAGAGTATTTTCAGAGATCATTACTTTATGCTGCATGAACAGCAGAAAGAAAAATTACCCTAGTATGTTTTTAAAGTGTTATCCTCACTTTTCTGATCAGACATCATTATTCTGATGTATTTCTGTACATCCTAAGAACTGACTGGGTTCTACTGAAAACGCATTTGACAAATTATTTACTATATCCTGGTAAAATGCAGTAAGCAAAGAAACAATTTAGTTACGGAGTATTGTTAGATCAAACGTGCTCAGGATAGCTTATTCATTATTGCTACCTTGACATTTTCCCTTCCTGTGCTCTCTTATCTCTATCCTGCCTTCTTTTAAAATCTCACGATGCACTGCCCACTCAGTAATATCTCACTGCATGCCACCCTTGCTTTTTGTTCTTACTTTCCCTTTTTTTCTCTACTTTTATATATATATATATATATATATCTTTATTTTGTCTCTCTGGTGATGTTTAGCTTGCTCTGCTCTCCCTTCTCCCTGAAGCTTCTCTCAAAATCCTATTTGGCTGATACAGCATCCTTTCACACTAACCTCTTCTTGCCTACCTACTGCAGCCCTACTTCTACCTTAGCAGGCTTCCTAATGCCACCAGGACACAACACCTGCAGGTGCATCCTAGAGATTAAACTGGATGCTCCCTGAACTCCTGCCTGAGCTGTAGCAGTGGCTGCAAAGACAGAGTGAGTGCACTTGCTCAGTCAGCAGTCAGCCCAGCCTAGCTTGCAGACCTCCTCAGAGACCAATGCGCAGCCCGAGAATAAAAATATGCATGGGTAAGAATAAAAGTATCCACATTATATATGGTGTACTGAAACTGTCAGGCTAACAAAGACCTATATTTCAGGCCAGATTCTCGTTCATTCTGTATTTTAATTTTTATGTTCAGAATTAAACAAATAGGTACAGAATATGGTTTAATACTTAGTCTCCATATCTTGCTCCCTTGATTTCCTAATCTTTTCTATCTGACTGTTTACCTGTTCTTTGGCCATATGGCAGCCACCAAAGACCCCACTGAGAGGCCACAAGGCTGTTCAACCTACAATGCGATCTTTTTGCACTGCATTTATTTTTACCAATGCATTCTTCCTTTTCTTCCTTTATTTAAACTCCCTGAGCATGCATGGGCACTTTACTGAGATGTGCTTTGACAGTCAGTTTTTCTGTATGTTCATTCGTGTGGTGTTCTTTTTTTTTTTCTGGAGCTATTATAGCAGCTTATGCCTGGGACTTGCCGTCAGTGACATGTATAACAATTAAGTTGTTTTTCTATTCTCTGGTATGACAGGAGGCATAGCTGCCTTTCTCTCCAGAGGAGATCACTGGTCCTTCCTTTCATTTATGTATGCATGGTCTGTCTGAAGAATAATGATAGAATAGGCCTAACAGTAGAATTTCTGAGAAATGCCTGGATTTCAATTCCAGTTCCTTGTATCGTTTTTCCTTTATATTTTTTAATGTTAAACCCATGCCGAGCATCACTGAAACAAGAATATGACTTATTATTTGTATGAATGAATCCCCATAAATCTCTGCACCAAGGCTGAGATCTGTCTAAACTGGGCAATAGCTTTGCATAGGGAGGACTTGCCTATGCCTTGAAGTATTTTTAATGAAAATGCATTATAGAAAGAGATTGAGAGGAGCAAAATATTATTGTTCCCATTGCATGCCTTTTTGGGTGAGGAAAAGACCAAGGAGTAGGAGAAATCACAAATGTGTTGGGGTGGCAGATGTAGGGCCTGCCCCAGCACCCTAAGGGCAAGCTCAGTGTCCACTCTGCCAAGATAGTCCCTCTGCAGATGCACAATGTGTCAGTAGGGGTCCATAGCTTTTTAGTGGCATGGGGAAGCATCTCAAGGAAAAATGCCTTCCCCCACAGTTTGTAAACTGTGGGGAAAATGCTGTGGCAGGCTATAAATCCTGAGACCTGCTGCTTAACAAGTGTTGTGTAGGTTCATAACCAAGGTTTGCTGCAGAACACAAAATCAAATATGTTTGAGGTGAGATCTCATGGAAAACAGCAGTCTGAATATGGGAATTGCAGCATATGCAAAAATGGAAACAGCCACCAATCCTCTCCTAAAACAAGCCCTTCCTCAGCCACCTCAATACATGCTATCAATCCCACAGTCAATCCCACATTGATGTTCTCAAAGCAAATCATCAGCTCTCTGGCATCTCCATTCTGCTTGACATCCTGCAAGACAATGAACTGCTGTGACAAATTACTGGCATCAGAAATCCCATCAAGGAATATTGTGACAAATAGAAACTCTGCAATTACTTCTTTCATAGCCCTCGACACCTTGTCTGCAAGCAGCATCAATCAGACCATTCAAGATAGGATCAGACAGTCTCTAAAACCCCTTTGCACTTTCCAGATGTGCTACTAGTTACATGCTGTACTTATGGGGAAGTGTTACTAATTTTAACACAGATCTTTTAATCTAGAATGATATTTCATTTTTTTTTTTCTGTTTTGTAGTTGCAGCCTCTTTTGTCAGGAGAAAATCAGAAAGGCTCTGAGGTGCGTCCTTTCAACAAGAAAAAAAGCCCAAAGGGTAGCCTCGAGTAATTCTTCTGAACAATAAAAAAAATACTTCATCATCAATATTTTATGTCCTTTATACCCATTAATGCTTTTATACAATTCTTGACAGTATTCCTAAACCAGACTGCATTATAAAAAGCAATGCAAAATGCTCAAGAAATGATACTGAGTAAAATCTGCAGGTTTTAAGTCTGGTGCAGTTCCTGTACCTTGTGCTAAATGTGTTCCAGGGAAATTTTAGAAGAAATAAGTTCAGTACATATCATATTTGAGATATTCATTACAGTAATACATCAATACTTCAACTGATTGCTCTAGATACTTGCTTTTGGAATTCTAGAACATTTTACGCTTCATAATAAAGAGTATACTGCAAAAATAACTGGTGAGTTGCTAATACTCTCTGTATCAAGTACAGAAAATCACCGTGTGTGAAAAACAATGTGGGCTTACTTCATGTTTTCACGCTTCATTTCCAGTGAGCTGAAACCACTTCAGACATCTCAGTCCCAACAGGGAGCTGGGACATGCACAGAGTAACTGTACAGCTCTGGAAAGAAAAAAGAAAATAATGATGGAAACAAGGGGTCTGGTACCCTTATGTGTTGACTTGCTGAAGATCCATATTTGTGACTGTACAACATGTATATTAAAAAAATAGAATATAATGGGTTATAAAAGCAGATAGGAAATTAGCTTTCTCACTAACGAGAACACACAGAAAGCTTAGCATAATCATACAGTGAAGTGAGGTCTGTGTTGCTCAGGGCCAACTGACAAAAAGGGAAATAAATAGTGATAGATAAGATTGATGATTTTAGAGTAAAAGTTCATGACATGTCTACTCAAACCTCTATCACAGACTTGTGGTTAAGCTCATTTCTGTTCCGGTGGTCTTAAATCATTATAAATTGTTGGCATTCAATGAGAAACTACTGGTATCATGAAGGGATTTGTGCTATCTGATGGGAAAGAATCCATTGATTTTTCAACCTGCAACTGCTGTCTCAAAATTGGAGAAATTCCTTAATGTGCTAGAATGCCACAGATGACCAGTAATGATTCAGTGAATAATACTTTGTACATTCAATAACAGCACACAGCCTAGGATACCAAAGAACAAAACAAGTCAGTGATTTAATGGAGTGTAACTATTGCATTTTTAGTATGTTAAAGTAATTTGCTAGAGAAGAGATCAGACAGAAAAGGATATGGCAGTATCATGGGATCCCTAATTTTGCTAGCAAAATGAGACATTTTTGAACACTAGGGGTCTTCAAAACTAAAGAAACTGAATCAGAAGCGTTTAGAAGATGATCCCATTCACAGAGTCACTGAAGCTAGAAGGATGAATCTAGAGAGCTAAGGGAATAACTTGATACTTGGTAGTATTGGAGATCTTTATCCTTCTTATGAGCTTTGAGAAAAGCATGAAAACCCAGTAACTTCTCTAAGGGTTTATAAGAAAATAACTGGAGTGTATCTGAAACAATTCAAATCTCTTGGATTTACACGGTTTGACTGTCAAAAACTTACAAATATTTATTGACACTGGCAAATCTGAAGATATCTTGGCCTCTTATTACAATATGATTTTTGCTTCTCAGCCAGATGAAATTAAGAGCTAGAGGAAAGCAATAGACCAGAAAAGAAAAGCCAAATGATCTGAAAATGACTGGTATAAAATGTCAAAACAGGTAGCTAACACAAGGATGGGTAGTAAGTAATACATTACACTACAATATCTACTACTCTTTTCGGCTCTCTACTTGCATGCTGTTGTCACATGGATGTCACATGTTGTACTAGGATAGTACCGCATTTGTAATTTTACTGCAATTCCAGGTGAAGATGAAAGAAAGCACTTGGATCCTTCTGGATATAGTGGCAGTATGTTTTCCAGCCCTCCAGAGGGGAGTTGTTATTGGTTAATGTAGATTATAGGACTCTGTGCTGTTCCAAATATGACCTGTTATCTTAGAATCATAGAACCTTGATTATAACATTTTCTGTCCATCCTAAAGGATGAAGATTAGCCCTCTTCTTGCTTTGTATAAACATTTTTTATCATATGATGAATTTGGCTTGAGCCAAAACTGACTTAAAACTTTTGCTTTCTGATGTATACTCTCTGGAGAACTAGAGGGACAAGAAAACAGTATATTTATAATAAATTGTAATGAGAATAGGCTCTTTAGTAAATGCATCTATTTGGGTAACCTAACAGTATTTGGTTGCTTAAAGACCTTACAAGTAAAATCATTATTGCTCACATAAATTATTGCTCTGTCTTATGCATAACTGATGTTATCACTAAGTTATCTGGTGTCTCCTTTAAAACGAGGGCTCTTTTATCATATGATACTGATATCTGATAAATTAAACAGAGTCGGTGGGGGTTAAAGGAGTAAAGAGAAGGCTGTTGAAAAAATTTCTTTCTTGTGGTATGCTGGATCCTATCTGGCACCCAGCATAACATTTCTGCTAATCTAGAAGGTGGCCATCCAGTTGTGAGAAGGCCACAAAACTTGACCCACACTAACAGCAAAGCAAAGACAGCAGTGGGAAAGATCTACAAGATGGGATGCTTTTTGAAAGCAATATAATTATAAGAAAATATGGTAGATCAGTCAAAATGTGCACACCTCATGGTTTTCACAACTAAGCAAACTCAATCTTAAGAAAATATTTGGACTTCAAATACTTCACAAAAAAACATGAAAGATGGCAGACATCAGCTAAAGGAACAAGCTCTTTTGTACTTCAAAGCATTGGAAAAACTTCCCTCTCCTATGCCGCTGGGAGCATTCGAAAATGTATTTATAACTCTTTGCACCCCTACTTTGTGCTGATGTAAATGGGTAGAACTCCACTGCAGCAGTGAAGGTCTGTACATACACATTTTTGAATGCTGCCAACAAGAAAATGATCTCAATTTGCTTTATTGTAGTTTGACAGTCACAAATATTAAGAGGCAACCCAAGATGATAAACAAGCTCTGTGTATGTGAGGTGAACTTTTCCAGTTCTTCAAGCTTCTCCTCTTGACATTTTAGTTCTCTTCATACTCCTGCCTCTGGTCCACCTTTCATCCTGCCCTCATTATCTATTTCTAACCCGCATCTTAAGGCTTAATCTAAAGTCCATTGCAGTGAAATATAAAACCTCATTCCAGGCAACATGCCACAGATCAGGCCTGTAGGGACTAGTCACTGTGGATACTGAACATGTCTGTGAACTGCTGAGTGTCTTAAGGTCTCAGTAACATCAACAAGCCTCACAGGACCGTGCCCAAAACTAAGAAGTGGTACCAGAACTAACAGGAGCCCAAGATATCTTGCAAATTTTGGGTTTCAGAAGTTGTGGCATACTTATCTTTCACGCTGAGCAGATACTGCATTGAAATTTGGAGGCTATAACAGAATATTTCACAGAAGCTTTTTAGGCTCATCTCAAATTTTAATTTGAGTTATCCTAATAGGATTTTTCTTCAGCCCTCCTGAGGTCTGCTAAGCAAAAAGAGAAAAAAAGATAAAAAGTTGATTCAGGTTCATGTTCTTTTGTGACTGCTCCTACTGTGCACAATAAACTGACATGCTGCTTTTAATTAGCATTTAGTTAACTGCTCTTTTTTTTGTGTGTGTGCAGAAACTATGCAGCGACTCCAGTGAACACAGAGGTGCTAAGCTAAGGGCAAGCGTGGGTGGGAGGGAGTTTGGGTGGAATTACTTGAAAAGCAACCATTTAGATTCTGAATTTAGCAGAGCACCAGTTATTTAAAACTGTGGGTACAACAACTACGAAACTTGAACAGAAAGGTAATTATTATTCATAATTCATCTTAGGTAACCAACTTCAAATCACAATAAAACATAATGGGACTCTACCTAGTATAGCAGGCTCACAACCCAAACCTGAGCACAACAGTCAATTCTCAAAATCACGACAAATAATGTCTTCCATGATAAAAGCGCTACATCTGCATAGATGGCAAAGATTTCAACCACACAAATTTTGCAAACATTGCTCCTACCATTTCCATTTGCCCTCATTTCTTCCTGATTGAGGTCCGTCTGATTACAGTTGCTATTCTTTATTTCAGCAAGAATACAGGCCCAAGCTTTTTGACTGTGTGGTTTCAGAACATCAGCCTCCCACAATCTCTACTTCTTCTTCCACCACTACTCAGCACCAGAAATCTTACTAGGACATGAGCCAATCATCAGTCTGGAATGACAAGAATTCTCTATTGCGTTGCCACAATGAGAAAACTCTGCTTCTTGGAAAATTAAAGATCATCTTGGCTAATGTGTTGGCTGAATTTGTTAAGAGTGTAATATTTCTCTTCTATAGATATGCATTCTCTTCTATAGATATGCATCACCACATACACAGACTTGTAAAATGACCTCCTGCACATGAGGCATGTATGCCTCTTCCTTCACCTAAGGAACAAAATAGAGCTTTTAACCTTTCTTTCCTGAGTTAGGGTTTTAACACAATATTGATGGCCATCCTCATTTGTCCCACTTGTTATGTCTGGTCAGTCTTCTTTAGATAGGAGACCAAAACAAAGAGAGAGCTGAATTAATTAGAAGCCATTGCAGTTTACCCTATACTCTATTTTTATTGTCACAGAATATTCAAACACAGAGAGATCGTTCTCTCTGAAAAAATGTTCAGGAAGTTTTTAAAGATAGAAACAAAGCATTTATGCTTTTCAACTCCAATTGGACACCAGGAAATTTCTACCATTATTTCATTATTTCTACTGCGGTAGAAACTCCTGTCATGGTCCAGGAGCCACACCTACTTCATGTATGTGCCCCTTGGCTTCACACACTGAAGTAAGAATAAGAAGGACCTGCTATGTAGGCTTAACAGTCGAATTAGGTGTGTTCTTGTATTGATCTACATTCAAGCTATTCCTGCAAGCCCAGGAGAGTAGCCTGATTCTGGTACACAGCCTGAGATGCTGTTTAAGTGTTTGGACATCCCTTTACTCAATGAAGAAATAGGTCTATAGAGACACAAAACGTCGCCCACTGGAACACAACACAGCTACAGAGAGGGAGCTGTTTTCTACAGAACTCTTGGGAGAACACAAATAACCGTCTCACAATGGGGCTGTGTAGGTGCTGGTGAACCCTGCTTTGACACTTCTGCACTGACATTGTTAACCTTCTCACAAGGCACTGCACTGAGATCCTGGTAATACTGAATCTGTTGAGGATAGCTTGTCATATGTGAGGAATTGTGAACAATAAACCTTTTTTTTTGACATGCCTTGTAAAATTTTGTCATTTTTGAGTACAGAAAGGTTGCTGGAATGTCACTTGGCGTTACCAGCCTATCACAGGATATCACTTTGTTATCATTAGCTTATTTGAGCTATTTTCACAAAGGAAACATTAATGCAAAATAGACAAGAAATAGACGCACTGTTGCAGAATAGTAAAAATCATACTTCATAATACTAATCCTGTGAGTGTTTGGCAGATAATAAACAGATGATATATTGATCTCTAAAATCACATGCATATTATGAGCATAATTCTCACTCTAATGCGGAGTTGTAGAATTTTACAGGCTCATCAGCTTGCAAGGTTTCACCTGGAACATAAAAACAATTGCTAAAAGCACAATAAATTCTACAGCTAGCCATCTGCTTACCCTCCTGACCTTTCAAACCTTATAAAACCCCAAGTTCATAATTTTTTAACTCTGTGAACACTTTTTTTTTTTTTTTTTTAATACAGTATATTCAGAAGATTACTTCATCTTTTCCATGCAATAAAAAAGATCCATTCCATTTGATAATATTTTTTGGCAATAGCCCCCTTTGTTTTTTTCCTTCTTTGAAAAGGCTCCCAGTGCTATCACTAATGGGACTGAGAAGAGCTGCCCTTGTAGTAAACATTTATTTTGAGTCATGCCCTTGTATTGGTTCACCTATCAATCCCTACTGGAAACTGAATTCAGCAACTGCTTTGGAAGGAGGTTAAGTAGCATCATTATCTGTTTCCTGCATTAATGTCTGGTATTGTATATATTTTTTCTTTGGTTCCTGAAAGTAATAAAGGTGAAGGTTTCTGATTTCTTTGCACTGAACTAATTTATGTTCACCTGAAATCAGTATTTCTTTTGCACCTAGACAATTAGGAATATAAAACTTATCTGTATAAAGTTTTAATACAGTGAAGGATTGACATAGTACACTATGGCCAAAAGCCCATACATTATGTGTCACATTTCTGAAAAGCAGGTTAACAAGTTAATACTAATAAATAAATTATTGCAGAAATATTTCCTTGACCTGATTTGGGTAGGAAGAAAAAAATGTATAAAATATCTATAAAAGAAAATTTTGAAGGACTTGCAGGTATCAGAGGATAGAAGTATAGTTTGGAGACATCAGTGGACAGAAAGACAACAACAGAAAACCAAGGAACAGCTTAGAAAGAAGCAGAGAGCAAAAGCCAACTCAGGGCAAGAGTGGCAGATCAATATTCACTGTGTGAGATATATCAGAAGAAAGAACCCTGTCAGGGTAAAACAGATTAGCTGTATAATGACTCACCTGTGGGGAAAGTAATATTCCATACCATATTCCTCCAAAATCTTTAGCAACCTCAGGTAAGGATTACTTTATCTTGCCTGACATTTACACA
Organism: Perdix hodgsoniae; assembly: GCA_035772895.1. Classification (NCBI taxonomy): domain Eukaryota; kingdom Metazoa; phylum Chordata; class Aves; order Galliformes; family Phasianidae; genus Perdix; species Perdix hodgsoniae. The sequence goes on from JAPSGF010000015.1 coordinate 6,580,841, forward strand.
AAAACAAACACCTGCAGTCTCTCACAGTAAAGTGGTGAAAGCACTTCTTGAGATACATGCAGTCAGAGGATGGAATATTAATCTTTTCTCCAAAAGTGATGCCCTACATTTGTCTTAGTTTTTTTTCCTAGTACTAAGCGTAACAACAATACGCATATTTCTTATGAAGGTTAACATTCATAAATACAGGCAAGGTGAAAACACTTTTAATTTTTATTCACTTAAAATAGATTCTACAGTTTCCTCATCAACAAAAGATTTTACATTTATCCTCATCACCAAATAACTAAAGAAAATTATATCCTCATGCAATTTTAAGGCTGATTTGATTTTCAGGGCAATGAAAATGTCTCAGATTAACATTACATTTTATCTCCTGCCCCCACATCATTTGGACTCTCACTATTTTCTCCAGATTCCCGATAAAATAAAATCTATGCAGCACACCTATATAGTTGTTTACTTTAATAACTCTTGAACTTAGTGGCCACTTTTTAAAAGGCATAGCTTTGAGAGGTGTGAAACTCCTACAAATATCATGGGAACAGTAGATTATTGAAAAGAAATCCAAATTGCTGTCTCAGCTGAGGGAAAGATCTTTTCCCATTCTCCGAGATAACAACCAGCAAATCAGCACACATGTGCTCTGAACGAGCTGTGGCAATTTGTCCAGCTAAATAAACTGGGAATGCCAGGAGGAGATAGGCTTCCTGCAAGAAGGAAATTGTCAAGCAATAATGAGAGAACTGGAGTAAAATAGGTAAAATTGGCAGTGGGAGGCAATTAGGGGGACATAAAGCACTACTAATACATAGAATGATTTTTAAAACCAGGTTCTGCTCACAAAAGAATCTGTTTCTTAAATAAATAAATATAGTACATTAGTTCATATCTTCTTTTTATTTGTGAGCTCTCTTCGAAAATAGTTTGAAATAAAAGGTGTGAGTCGTGTTTCAGAGAAACAATAGCAGAATATCTGTCTTTGTATCACACTAACGTGCAGGAAGGATTGAATAAGCATCTGCTCACGGGAGCCATGTAGTTAGCATCTGTATCAGGAGAATGAGCTCTCATCAAATTATAATACTTGACATATTCAATGAATGTAGCCTGCTGTTCAGCCTGACAAGAATAAGAAATTTTTTGCTAACATATCTGTCAGTTGCACTAGGTTGGCAGAGCACTAAATACAAACCATTCTGCGAGTAAGTGTGCATGCTGCCAGGAGCCCTTCCAACACTAGAGAGGATTGGCACTGGCAACAGTGGAGAAGAGCACTGAAGAGAATCACTATTAATACTTCAGAGGAAGAAAGAATGGGTTAAATTAACATCATTTCCTATTCTCATTACAGTCAGCAAAACAAAAGATGAACCAATGCAATGTTGTTTCTTCTCATTACAGTCTCTGTCACAAAGCTGAGGTACCAGGTTGCAGCTTACAGCCATCTCAGCGCAATGTGCTGTCAGTTCTTGCGGCCCTTTCATTTTTTATTATTGTAATTGGCAATTTCACTACTTCCTCACAGTAAAAGCAGTTGCAAACGGTATTAGTTTACACATTTCACATGGCACCTGGCCAAGTCAGCAGCAACAAGATTATAGAAATACTTAAGTATGTATTGGTCAGGCCAGGCACATGTAGGACCGGCAAACACGTTGTGTTTGAGCTGCCCCACTGTATGCTTGTTGCCAAAGAGCACAACTCTCCTGCAGCTAGAGATGCAGTAAGTTAGCATTGGCTGAGATCAGGCCTTTCCAAGAACACCACTGTTACAAAAAATGCCACTATTTGTCCTTTGTAGCAAAGTTCACAACATTAGAATAGAGTTGATTTTCTTTGCTCACGAAATACAAGCCTAAACAAAGCAGTTGCAGAATACTTTCTTGTGATTCTTTTCTACATAAACTAAACAGACAGCAATTGCAGAGTGATGTAGAAACTCATCCTTAGAGTAAAATTGCAACATGGAAGGAAGAAAGCCTGATCAAAGCCAACTTGTAACCTGCATTTCAGAACACACAGCTTCCTGCAAATGCCAAGAGTTTTCCAACATGACTAATTCATAGCAGAGTAGTACAAAACACGGCTCTTTTCTAACCGCTTCTCTCCATCAGCAAATTGCAAGCAGCTACTCCTGGATAGATCCAGATCCAAGAGAAGCCCCCCCAAAGCAGCACAGGAAAACCCAAAACAGATCAGTGGCCATATCACAGTCTTCTTGCTAATACAGTTTGGAAAGCACAAGTAGTCCGGGAAATTAATAAGCAACTTAAATATCAGCAGTGGTTGCCATAGCAAGTATAATAATCATAAGTAGCAAGCAGGTCACTGTGCTCTTGATCTGATTATTACCGACAACAATTTCATCTAGTAATTCTGAAAGACATGGAAAATTGTGTCCTTAAAGAAATGTCATTAAAAATTTAGCAAGGAGGTTTTTGAAACCGAGAAGAATGGATACTAATCGTGCAGTAATTAAGTAAATCAGACTCAATGACAGCTAAAGGGAAAATGACATGCTTAAATGGGTAGAAAAGGAAACAAATTTCAAGTTATGATCACCCACATTTTTAATTGTTCCACTTTTCATTTATTCACCTGTGGGGAATGGATAGCAATGTGAAATGTATTTAATGGCATGATGAGAAACTGATCTTTCTCATCTCTTCCTTCACAGTAAATATGACTCCAAAATGATTTCAAACATTTTTTTTCCAATAAAGAAGAACCTTTATTCAGGATGCTAAACACAGAAAGACAGATTGTAGATTCTATTATCTCTCTAGTGGGAAAAATCCTGTGCTGTGACCAAACTAAGTCTGCCTAATTGGGGTCATGACTTGGACAGTGACAGAATGGGTAGCTGAGTAGAAAATGATCTCACTGATACAGTGTTAGTGGTCCATTAGCACCACAGCCTACAACAGGTTGAGCTCAGTTTAACAAGAGAATCCATGTTCAGTGTTTGATGGGCTCTGTTATAACTACTTTGAACGTGCCTTACTCACTCTTCCTCAGAGGCAGAGTCCCTTTTGTTCCCAGGGACGAACCATATCTTTATGGATATGTTAAGCAAGGGAAACATGCTTCACAGAAAGAGTGGATGCTACAACAACATGGCACAAAACAGGATTTCAGTCGCCTCTGTGTTAAATCCTTTGTATTTAAGGAGTGTGTTCTGACATAAAGCAAACTTGAAAGAAACGTGCTCTACTTGTGCTTTCATTCATTTGGCAAACGCTTTTCAGCCTTGATAGTTCACCTCCTACTTGAATCACTCCTGTTCCTCTGCATTGCTATCAGGTTTCCTCAGAGGAAAAGTATTTTAAACATAGAGAGACAGAGAATCAAAACTGCTACTCAAAGAGAATACAGTTGATTAAATGCAATGAAATAGTCGCTTGTCATGTTGTGAATAAATGCACTATTATAGCCTCATAGTCAAATGAAAATAAAAAACATCTTAACATACTTATATGTTTACTCCACATTGGCTTAACTACATTTTCTACCTCCTTAGGTTTAGTCTTCAATAACTTACAAGCTATACATCAGAATTCTTCCTGTAATGCAGTCATTGTATATAACAAAATCTTGAAGATATGATACAACTTCAGTCTGACTTTGAGAAATTTTGTCCTTAAGGGAGAGGGGAAAATGAGAAGAATGGAACAGAAGAAATCTGAATGATCTTTTTCATTTGATCTGATTTTTGTCAAAATTGAGAATCTCTGAGAAAATCAATACAAGTTGTTACTGTACCATAATGTAGATTTTGAAGGAAAAAAAAAAAAAAAAAAAGGAAAAAAAAAAAGCCAAGCAAAGCCAACATGTATAATTTAATCTTCAATATACAACCTACTTAACAGCCTTCAAAGTCTACAGGAGTAAAGTCAACTTCTTGTACAACTTCCTTTGTGATTTGTGTCTGTAATCCCTAACCAGGGTTCCAAGTTAAATGTTCGATTGTATCTGATGCACGTTCCCTCTAGAGAGAGCAACACATTGCAAAAATAATTTCAGTGAGACTTCTCTATGATGAAAAACACAAGAAGATCTTCTTATCTCCTTCTCTTATTGTAAATAAGACCAAATCCACTAGGAGATGGGCTGAACTTCTCAACTTGTTCTACAGCCCTATCAGTTTGTGAGGCATATGTGCAGTATTTTATTCTCCTGTCATACTATATGCACCAAAATATCCTCCATACAAACACAGCTCAGGACATGTGAATTTTACCCAGAAAGTTGACATGCTTGTAGAGGTTTCTGAATTTTCATCACTCTCAGCTTATGAAAGGATTAATAAAAAATAGAGTATTGATAGGGTAGACCGCTAGAGTAATGAATAGAAATGAGTTAGTGTTTGTGGACCAAACAGTAGATGAGTATTACAAAGTAATAGGACAATTGTGTTAACACTCATGGAATACCTCTACATTGCTTATAATGGCATTTAATCCCAAAGGGCAGCAGCAAACTTACTTCACATAAAGAGCCCATGATCAGTAATCTGTTTCACCGTACAAAATAATAGCTTGCTTCTCCTTCTCTATTAACATTTCAAATGGTGCTTGCTCTCTAAGACAAGAAATGTCAGAAACCAAAGGGAACTCTCAAACTTAAGGTCATGGCTAGGAAAAGATCAAGATGTGTTAATGACATAATTATGAGAGAAAATGGAGTGCTACTGTCTCCTTGCCTAAACACTTGGCACTACTTGCGCATGTCTGTGCATGCAGTAACTCAGCTCCCCGAAGAAAACAGTCTGGTGTTCCTTCAGATGAGTGAAATGTCAGTACAAACATTCTCCTTTTCTTTAATATACCTATCCCGCCTGGATTATTTTTCATGCACTCGCCCAGTAATTCAAGTGAAAATACTATAAGAAAAATACTTAAGAAGACACTTTGCCTTTTTTGTTGCGTGTTGTCCTTAAATTGGCTGGATGGTTGCGCTCAGAATTGCAGTCAGCGGCACAATGTCCATGTAGAGACCAGTGACAAGTGGTCTTCCTCAGGGATCATTGCTGGAACTGGTGTTATTTAACACCTTTGTAGGCAACATGGAGAGTGGAGTCAAGTGCACTCTCAGCAGGTTTGCAGACGATGCCATGCTGAGTGGTGCAGTTGATATGCTACAGGAACAGAATGCTGTCCAGGGGGACCTGGACAGGATTGAGAGGTGGGCCAATGCCAGTGTCATGAAGTTCAGCAAGGCCAAGTGCAAGTCCCTGAGCCTGGGTCAGGGCAATGCCAAGCACAGTTGCAGGCTGGGTGGAGAATGGCTTGAGAACAGCCCCAAGGAGAAGGATTTGAGAGTGCTGGTTGAAGAAAGAGTCATCACAAGCCAGCAGTGTGTGCTTTTAGCCCAAAAGCCAACCATATCCCGGGCTGCATCAAGAGAAGGGTGACCAGCAGGTCAGTGGGATGATTCTGCCCCTCCCTGGAAGCATTCAAGGGCAGTCAACCTGATCTAGTGGGGGGTGTCCCTGCCTATAGCAGAGGAGTTAGAACTAGATAATCTTAAAAGTCCCTTCCAACCTAAACATTCTATAATTCTATGAACTTGCTTTCATTTCTTTGGACCTTTCCTTCCTCTCATTATTCTCCATGCTCATTCTCTTCTAACTTAAAATTTAAAACAAAGAAAATGTGAAAATTGTTTGACTTGCAGAAGGAAAAAAAATATGAATCCTGCGGATAAGATCCAGTGTTGTACATGCAGCAGAGCTTCTTCACCAGAATTGTAGATCAGGACCTCCAACCAATGCTCCACGAACAGATTCCACACTCCACCACCTCCCACCACTTGCCTACACCACATTTGGTGAGCATACATGGGACACACCTGGAGCAAATTTTATGATGTTCCACTGTTGCTACCATTGTTTCCAGTACTGATATTCAGCTCTGTACACAGCTTCCTGGTAGTAATTCAACAATTTGCATGAATGAGCTGATGGATATGCTCTTCATTTTGTGATGTGACAGCTATGCATGCCCATCCAAGGATGTAGCTTGTCTTTCACACTGCTGTGAACACTGCTGAAATGTATCACCTACTGCATCACTGTACTCACATCCACTTCTTGCCTCCATAAATGTTCAGCAACAAATGTTCACACAGCAACAAAATGTAATGGGATGTTGGTGGGAAGCTTCAGTCTCTACTATCACACAACCAACATCCATCTGTGATGTTGTGGCCCAACATAATAAATGAGGAGGCATTACTTTTGGAGCAACCTTCATAATTAATACAACAGTTAAAGTAGAGAAAAGGTTTAAAGCAATGGGTACTTAGGTAAAAGAATCATGAATACAGAATTACCATCATATTATCCCAGTTTTAAAAAACAACTTGCAGGTTACAAAACAGATTATACAAAACAGTTAAGATTATATTTTGATATTTAATAATATGTTTGATTCAAGATATACACTGCCTGTAGAATGTGAATGCATCTGTATGTCTGGATCAGAATATGTTCGCTTTTCATTTTATGAATATTTGAGTCAAAGGTAGTATCCTAAAGGTACCACTTAGTATCTACTCAAGGTAGTATCACAGAATCACAGAATGGCCAGGGTTGGAAGGGACCTCAAGGATCACGAAGCTCCAACCCTCCTGCCACATGCAGGGCCACCAACCTCCCCATTTAATACTAGACCAGGGCCCTATCTGATCTGGCCTTGAACACCTCCAAAGATGGGGCATCCACAACCTCTCTGGGCAGCCTGTTCCAGCACCTCACCACTCTCTCTGCAAAGAACTCCTCCCTGACATCCAACCTAAATCTTCCTTAACTTCAAAACATTTCCCCTTGTCTTGCTGATATCTACCCTTTCAAAGAGTTGATTCCCCTTCTGTTTGTAGGCTCCCTTTAGGTACTGAAAGGCTGCAAGTACTACAACTAGTACTCTGTGAGTTTTTGATTTGTGAAAGAGCTGTCAAAGAGAACAAGAGACTTTTAATCTGCTTCAAATCTTGGATCTGTCAGTCCTTGTTCAAAGGCTATGGGATAAAATAAACACACTCTGTAGATGATACAGTGACCAAGCTATACTCCAGAACAAAAAAGCAGCAGAGATGAGCACTGTGAAATAGGGTGTGACAAATAGTACAAACAACAGACCAGAGATTAAGCTACCTCTAGTTTATAGGCCCAAAAAGAAAAAGCTTGCTTGACACTTCATGCCTCACATAGTTGCACCATCTTTAATGGCCAACTGTAATTAACTTTATTCTGAAAAAAATATTTTTACTTTCAGTTGACTGCATATTCCTATTTCCTTTTAGCTTCAGAAACATTTCTACTGTTCATATCTACTTTCAGAGAATGAAATTTGGTTACAACGTTTATTCATATTCACCTATTGCACAGTGCAGGTACCTGTACTGTGGGAAGCTATTTCCTACTGACCAGTGTCACTTACTGGTGACATCCTTTGCTTCACTTCAATGACCTGATTTTCATCCTTCAGTTTCACAAGTCTCATCATTTCCTACAGCAAGCTACAAAGCACTAGTTGAATATCTTAAGACAATGCACTAAAACTCACTTTTGCTCACATTTGCTCTAGTCAGATTTATTTAGTAATGTTCTTATGTATTACCTTTAAAGGCTTTTTTCATACTCTTCACAATGTGCTGCAAAAAGTTCCTTGCACTGCTGTAATGACTTGGGTTCTTCTGACTTGCCCGAGGAACTCAGAGCAGTTCTTTTTCAACATGTGCAGCTAGACACAGAAATTATGTCCTTGATTTCTGTTTGTCTAGAGAATCACGTTTAGATTACATATATCTGCTGAAGAAACAATTTGATCACTAATTTGCATTTGCGGTCAGGTTAATAACCACCAAAATGCTCAGATCCTTTTTGTTGCTATAGAGAACAAGAACAAATATTCAATCTCTTCTTATTTAAAAACAAATGCAGATCATTTTGGAGTGCACTGTATTACTTGGCCTCTAATTCAGTGTTATTATTTCAGATTGGAAATCAGAACATAGAAAGACAGAGATTAACTGAGGGTATATAATGTAGATTTGAAGGACAAACTCACCTATCCCATGTCTGCAGACTCTACATGTCATAGGACAGACGTGCCTTGTAATATTAGTGATGCTTAGACAGTAATTCTTTGGGGTACACAGTCAAAAGTAACACTACATCACAGCTGTGGTAATGGATGCTTCTATGACAGCCTGAAGCAATGCCAACATTTTCCCAGAACAGTCCACTATACAAGTTCATTTTAGTTGGCAGAAAACATTGAGCACACCTCCATGGCTGTGTGACTAAGCTCCATGTTCACTGGCATGCTCTCCCTTCCAATTGTTCATAACTGTTTCACACAGGTTTTTTGGGGGGCTGGATATTTCACTTGCTTATTTGGTGCTGAAGCCAGTGATTTGTCCAAATTCAGACCCTGCAGCTATAAGGGAGTCCCACAGGAAAACAAACATTTTCCCATGGGGTTTTCACTAGAAACGTTTTAAGAATAACCAAGACAAGAAGAGTTTATCATCAACATGAAGCTGAAGACTAATCTCAAGAATTTAAGCTTCCTACTTTTGATTCAAGAAATCGTTGTTAGAGGAATTATTTTACTCTCTTTCCTTTGAAATTTTATTATACCAGTGCTACATGTGGCTTGGAAATGAATGGCAGTGACCAATTAAAACAATTTTTCAAACCAAAGAAAACAGGATGTTGGATTTTTACAAAACAACAATCTCTGGACTATAATGATGCCCTCATAGAGCTGCAGCGCACCTTGATTATTGTCCAAAATCTTCGTGGACTGTTTTAGCAGGGATTAAACTGGTATTACTCATCCTGCATATATCTGCAAGTGCTATAGCATTAGCTTCACTTCCCTACTCTTTGGAAAACATTCTTTCCCTCCTGATGAAAACTACTTGGAATATTTCTGCCTTTGTTTTTGCTCCCCAGTTCCCACAGAAAGTCATCAGGTAATTTATACATATATACATAAGGTCCTCTGGGACAAAACAGGGCAGGGAGCCTGTTCTGTCACCATCAAATTAAGATGTTAATTAGTGTTTATCACTTCTTGCTATCAGAACACCAAAAGATTAATTAAGGAAAAAACCTCAAGCAGGATTTTTTAGGATGGATGGATTATTCTGAGTGCCTTCTTTCCCAGATGTGCCCACTTATACTGCCAGCTTTTCCAGACAATGTGTTAAGACAGTGAGGATGGCTAGTAACTGGTTTTCACTGCACTGAGAGCAGGGGAAAGAAATATTACAGGTAGAAAAGTCTCTCTTGAACAACAAATGACCCAATTTGTTCCCCCCCAGTAACTGTAGTAATTTAGTACAGCTTTGCAAATCTGTGTCATTGCTGCTACGAATTGGTTATTTTAAATGGATCCTCACTTTTCTTCACATGAGGCATTGCAAATTGACTGAAAGTAATTCTAGGTCAGGTATGCCAATTTTTGGTTTAAAGTTACAATTATTTTTTCCAACCTGTACCTATTTTCACATTGCCTTTGTTCAGTTTAAAGTGAGTCGACATATATAATAATTCACATAGGAAGGGGTATGATACAGCATTTTGAGAGCACATAAACAATAGGTCAGATTCCTATTAAATACTCTACCAATACTTTTATTGTGGTTCTCTGGGTCTCAGCTTCTTCATTTGTAGAGCCTGGGTAGCCTTTCAACAGTCTGACCTTTATACGAGCCACGCTTTTTCCAAATGCAAAAACTGAATATGATTCCACTTTATTCGGTATTAATAAACTGTAAACAGCATCACTGCCCATTCTTGGCCAAATGCCTAAATTAAATAGGTCTCTTAATGTATCTATTTGTACTATAGAGCTATTTAGAAGCAGTATGCCAAGCGTGATGATGATAAAAGGACCCTTTTTCATTTACTTGTTTTTAAGCTCCAGATATTCCCAGTGAATATTTTCCTTAGCATAAGCTGTTGCCAATACAAGCCTTTGTATTTACAATAAATAACTATCTAGCTTTACAAAGGAATTACTATTTTCTGAAGAAAGACTGTGAACTCCTTCTTTGGATGCTAAAATTCTAGGGGAAGTATTTATAAAGGCAGTGCTTATTTCCACACACTAGTGAATAATAACCAGCGGACAACTGATACAGTGCAAGTTTTTGCCCTGATTCTACAGGTGCCATCACTTTTGCAAAGGATCAGTTATTATTTACACAGCTGCCTATAGAATTATCCCAAGTTGATTTTCCATCATCTGTGTGACAGATCTTGTAAGGAAAATTGCCAAGCTTATCTTGCTGTATCAGGGAGAAAGAAAGGACCACACAAGTTAAGAATTACCACCAGTACCTGGCTAAAGAGTAACCAGTGATGCCTTTGTTCTTTAAAGTTGCTGATTTTTCAGTCCTTCCCAATTTTAGACGTCTAAGCAGAAAAACACCACCACCATACACCAATCTCTAGTCTGACAATTTAGGTTCTGGAGAACAATATAATTTTGACTTCTGTGTTAGTAGCAGAGAATCTTTTTTGAAGCTCCAGAAGAACTTCTTTCTAAAAGTGGACCTTCAGTCACTGCTCATAAGCTTTGGATTTTCAGATGTCAGCTTGGTAAGCACTGAGACAGCACATGAAGCACGCTGAAAATAGCCAAGTGCATACTGGAGATAGCCAAGATCTCTTCCTACAGTGCAGTCACGTTAAGTAATGAAACACTTATCTGCATTTTTACCCAATAAAAACCCATATAAATATAGGTGCTGATAATGTAACATTATTTATGGATAACAGCTGTCATATTTCCCAGCTGTTTCCATGTTGCCTGCTGTAACATATGTTAATTTAAACTCTCACCAAATGTCATGATTTGTTTGTAGCGCTCCAGCTGCAGCTTGGCACATTTTTTCTTCAGGTTTCCATTGGCGCTGGAAACGATTACATAGGCAGCCCATAACAACATAAACAAATCTTGTGTGGCTGCTGAGCTGTTCTCGTTTACTCAGATAAGTGAGAATTTGCTAGAGGAAACTAAAAATGGAGATGAATCGTCTTATTTATCTTAATTTTCTGAGGTATTTTGGATGTTGTTAGTAAATAAACTGCAGGGGACACTGGAGTCAAAGGAATCTTTAAGGAAAAATGCATCATGCAGAACATTTATTATTTCCTCACCAATCATAAATTAAAATAAGTTAAACTCACATCACTACATAAATCATATTCCTAATGGAAACTCAGGTGAGATTCTCACTTTGCAATGGCAATGTCAAAAATATTGACTTAAGGGAGCAGGAGTAGGTCTTGTGTACTTTACAAGCCGTGAAAGGTTTTCATGTAAGATGAAGACCAAAAAAAAAACAGTGAAAACTAAATATCACAGTCTGTGCACAACTTTCTCTGCACAACAGGAAACAAACAAGCAAACAAACAGATACGTAGCAATGAATTGTCAAAATTAGAAAACTGAAGGTGGAGGAAAAAAAAAGAGAGAGTATGATTGCCAGGAGTAGTCAGACATGTTGACTTTTTTTCTTATGGGAAACTTAGGATCAGAACAAAACCCATCCACAGGCTGAAGACAAAGGCTAATGCCAATGGAAGGCTTGGATTTACTATACAGAAGCCTGTACCATTTCTGCTCTGCTTGCTGCCTCTTCCACAGTGGGATATTCACATTTCCTGGAGACAAGCAAATGGCAAAAACACCTTCTGCTTTCTCTTCCCCTGTGCTGCCATCCATTTTCAGAGATGATATGTAAATTGCACTAAAGGTCAGCCCTAGCAGGCAGAACAACTTTTACTTGCTTCTCAGTATAGGATAAGGATCAATACCAAGAAATGGAACTTACACTTGTGTAAGCGTACAAATGATAAGATTATGCCAGCAAACACAATACAAATATCGATCGATTTAAATATGAGAGTAAATGGAAGAGAAGAAAACATCAGCTGTGGGGACAAACTGACAGAGAAGCTGGCAACAAATAAAATGAATATCAAGATAGAAAATCATTCTTTTCCTTACTATTCATTTTTCCTTAAGCTCACATCGCGTGACCTCTCTGCCTTTTCACCCTCCTTTCAAATCATATTTTAAATTTCCTACAGAAAAATTTCTCTGCACAAGCAATGCAGTGATTTAGCAAATAACTTAATGTTTTAGATGATTATGATGTAGCAGCTCTGTAGGATAGCAGAGAAAGAGAAATCCTGTGTCAATCTTATGTCAATTATACCAGAATTGAGAAATTTTCTTTAACAAACAAGAAAATTGAAGACGGTTGTTGTCTATTGTCAGAAATTGTGTCCCAACTGTCACAAGAACGTGCTAAGTTATGATTTGCCACAACTTGGCATTATGTATTATAGTTCATACCTTTAGAATGGAGAAAGCTGCTCTAGGTAGAAAATGTTTCACTTCTATGGGGACATAACTTGTCCATGTGGCTTTGTGTCACTGAAATTGGTCTCACAGATCTGTGTGTGGGACCAGCTTTCACAAACAGCATAGGCCTGTACTGTGTTCAGAGTCCAAATTGAAGTGTCCCCACTCTCTAACTTCATGCTGGGACATTTCTCCACTCATTAAAATATTCAGCTTATCTAAATTTTATTTTAAATAAAACCTTATATTTCCTTCTGTAAGGTTGTTTGCCTTGAATAATTCACCATTTACCAATGAACAGGGGGACAACATTTCTCCTCTCATTCAAGAGCATTTCTACAAATGTTATTGGACTCCTTTGAAGTTAAAGCTTTCCTTCGGCACAGTACAGAGACCAGAGCACTTCCCTTCCCAGCAGCACTCCTTTGTCAGAAGTTGCTGCATTAGAGAAGACTTCTAGCTTGTTGATATTCTGCCAACTGATACAAACATTCAGTTTCATCCAATTGAATGAGACTTGTTTAGTCAAGGATCATTTCACAATTTTTTTAAAAAGCTTGTTTTCACTACCATTTAAATGCAACAGCTTATCTCTGATAGAGTTACCATATCTCTAACATTGACTTAATACCCAAGCAGAATGATTAGAGAAATGGATGTTATCAAGCAATGATTCCACAAAATGATGGTCCCAAAAAGAATGAAACAGCAACAAAACCAAGCAAAACCAAGGAGTTCTACACTGTGGCACAGAGTCACATGGTAAAGCACAACCAAATTTCTCTGCAAGGACAATACACAAATTTCCTGGAAGCATGGAGATCTTTTCTGACACCTTAGCCTTGGCTCTTGTATGTGTAGCAGTAGAAGTGGATTGAATACAGAAGGCTTTGAATTAAATACACTGTACGGAGCATTACTGCGGTGAAAAAGAGGATAAAATACTTGCTAGTTGTTGTGAGTTTATCTTCATCACACTTTCAAAAGCACAGCTCTAGATTGCTTCATGTTAAGATGCAGCCTGCATGAAATGAAGAGGTGATCCTTAATCATCCTTTCCTCAGGTGACTATGAGCTGCATTTGAAGACTAGGCTAAAGCTATGAACTCTCTCTACTTCCCCCATGCTCAAACTGTAACATACATTTTTTCCATTTTTTAACATAATTTTCCATTAGTTAAATCAACTATTCAAGAAGTATTTGAAGATTCTTCTAGGTGTTAGGGTTTCCAAGGCAAATCCACAAAACAGGAAGATACTATTTCCCATTTAATGTGTATTTTTTTCAGCTTTAATGTTGTTTGTGGTTTCTAGATTCACATTTGCAAAAAAAAAGTATTACAGGTACAAGGACAAGTAGGATGGAGCATTTGACTCCACTCAAAACTATAATCTTCATAAAGATACAGTCAGTTTAATCTGAATCCAAGCATTTCATTTACTCCCAGATCAATATTCCCTACTATACAAAGGCTTCTTTAAAAATTATGCAGGTCCAACATTACAGCACCCTTTATCAAAAACAGGTAAAGAGGTGATTATTTGTTGATAGTCTCAGAAGTGAAGTAAAAATGAACTTTAAAAAAAAAAAAAAAAAAAAGTTTTCTTCTGCTCATATCCACTACAGAGGATTTAATCTGTGCTACCCTCATGGAACAAACTAAGATTTCATGTTTCTACTGAGTGCAGTGCACTCACCTGCCAAGGTCATTGTTCTGAAGAGGAAGAAGTAACACTCATCCTTACAAAGGCCAGACAGCCACAGTGCTCGTTTCTGATCTAATTTGTTCTCCAGTGTTGCATTAGGCGAATAAGCGGGGACTCGGGATGTGATGCGATAGGCCCTCCTCTGCTCTGTGATTGATTTATGATGCGTGCTTAAGGGGTGTTAACGAAGACGGGGCATGTATATAAGCAAACTACGCCACACATTAAAGGGCCATTTCACTGCTCATCATATTGGTGTCATAAAAAGTGTGTGAGTGGTCACTAGGCTGGGAGCTGGGGCCAGAGCCGGGGCGAAAGCGAGGGCCAGTGCCTGGGGCCAGGGCTGGGGGGCTAAAGAGCCAGCAGCCCATTAAAGAGGCCGGGGCTGTCAGAGTACTTTACAATGGGAAACTAATTGGGGTTGCCGCTTATTCGGCAACACTCCAGCAGCGTACCTCTTTTCCATCTCTCAGAGCCCAGATTCAGCACTTGTGTGAGCAACGCACCAAGTGAGGCCAGGGTGGCTCAAGCAAATTCACAGTCACACAGAATCACAGAATTTAGGGGTTGGAAGGGACCTCTGAACATAATTTAGTCCAACCCACTGCTAAGGCAAGTCCCATTGAGTATGTTGCACAGGAAAGCGTAAGGAAACAACCTGCTGTGATCTGAGCACTTGATAGAAAAAGCATGCTTGATGTAGAAATGGTCACCAATTTGTGTTGCATTCAAACTAGAACAGGCAACAAAGTGTCTCTCTAAAAGATTCAGAAAATGTAAACAGTTCACAGAAGACAGATTATTGTGTAGAAAGTGAACATGCAATTTTTCTTTTCCCAAAGACACCATTAGAAAGAAAAATCACTGAACGATGGAGGGTGATCGAGGCCCAGACTGGTGCTCAAATACATGTAGCCATGGACTTTGAGGTAATTGACCAAGTAGTTGTGAGTAAGCGAGAGATGACTGTGGCCTCAGTGACCCTTAGCTATAAATTCCAGAGCTGGCTGAGACCAGTGTCTACTCATGACTGGACTCCGGTTGAGCGTGTCTGTGAGACTTGGATCACGGAACAAGGCTTTGGTTGCATTCTGCTGTGAGACTGCTGGTAGCAGTTCTTGGTGACATCTTACAGCATTTCCCCAGCTCTGCCTGGCTCGGGCAGCTGAGGCTCACAGGGTGCACTCATGGCAGCAGAGGTGAGAATACGTTGCCCCAAGGTGGCCAATGGGGAGAAGGGGGTGGGGAGATTTGCTGTTGAGGGACTGGGGCATCACAGCTTCCTGCCTTGGAAACAGAGCAACTATAATCTCCCTTTCTCTCTCTTGCAGTCTGTGACACCTTCTGCCCGCTGCAGCGCCAGTGAGGAGTGCAGCTTCCTGTCCTTGGCTCTCCCCAGCCCATCGTATAGCCGGAGGCCATGGAGGTGCCATTAGACTGGACCTGCCCCATCTGCGGCCACGCTCAGGATGATGTGGCCTATGTGACACCTTGTTTCCACCAGCTGTGCTATGGCTGTGCACTCTGGTGGGCAGAGAAGAAGTGAGGATGTGCCACCTGTGGGCACAAGATCAGAACCATCCAGTACTCGGTGAGGGCGGATGATGACTACGTCGAGTGCCCCTCCCCGCAGCCCACAGTGCCCTCAGGTTACGGCCCCAGGGTGAGCAGGAGCCCGCAGAGCCTGTGCTTCTGCCTCCTGAGCACAGCTTTCCTCCCAAGACCTGGGCTGCCTTCTTCCAACAACATCCGGAAGGTCTCAGCCCCCTGTTTCAGTGGCTCCATCAAGAGATCAGGGGGATCTCCGCTGACAGGTGGTGGGAGATGCACGCAAGAACGAGCATCATTGTGACATTCCTGTGCAAGTACGGGCTCAACGAGGCCGTCCTGCTGATGAGCTGCAGCCAAGTCTCAGAGACCTCATGGTGTGCTTGGTGAGGAGGCTCGTTATTGCCGCCACAGCCCTGTACGGCCCGGAGAGCCACTGGCAGCGGATTGGGCTCCTAAGCACAACACCTGTGCTCCCTGCATCTCTCAAGTCTGTCACTGCAGAAGCTGTCTCTTGAAATTGCAAAGCATTTTTAAGGCACCAAGCCTGCCTCTAAATTACTGTGATGAATACCTGCCAAAATCTGTAATAAACAAGGCTAAACTAGACTTTTCATCATGGAAACTGAGGTGTTGGGTCAGTGCTTCATTGAGCAAGGTAGTCTTTTTCTGCTTTTATGACCACTGTCAAATTATCCCAACAGTTTGAAGCCACGTCATTTACAGGAGACTGATCCTCCTTGTTGTACCACTTCCTCACATGTGGTAGCTGTGAGTGCAGCCCTGTTCTGCTGGAGTACTCATCTGTGTTCAAAGCTTTTCCCCTCTCTCCAGGAGCCCATTTCATTCAAAGATTTTTGTTTGTTTTTAAAATAAATCATGAAGATCATGAAGAGAGATCACGGAGATACAGGGTTAAGATGCAAAATCATTTAAAAATATTTAAATAGCCATACTGTCTCAGTTCTGAGAATCTTTTTATAAACAATGTTTCAATAACAGGTATACAGGAGTGAGTCATATAAGTGACACTTTCCATCCTGTAACATCTACAGGCACTCGATGTAGGTATCTCTGTGCCAAGAAAGCTGTGCTAAAAAGCCACAGCCATCCATTCCCCAGTCAATCAGTGACAGGAAGGGTTCTTTTAACAACCACTGTACTACATGGCAGAGAGCTCCATGTGGGATTTCACAGTGAAGGAAAATCTCTCAGCCTGGTCTAAGAAAGAATGAGCACCAGCAATCTTGCATGGCTAAACAGGGACCTGATTGGGGTTGATAAAGGATGGCAAGAGAGGCTAAGAAATGAGAAACCTGAAGTAAAATAAGTAGCATAATAGTAATAGCAATCAGCATGTACTGGGTGAAATACGCGCTTTCCAAGATATAAACTGAATAAGAAAACTTGGTACATAGCCTGCACTACACAGCTAACAAGTATCTGGCACAGAACATCAGAACACTTCTGCAGAAGGTGTAAATACAAGCTTGTGGGTCCAAACTGCAATACATTTCAGCTTTCTTCACAAGAACACCTTCTCTAAGAGGGAGAAACGCCATCATTTTCAAATATCCCTTTACAACTTGCAATAAACAGAGTTTCAGGCCATTTTTTCCAGAAAATCCTTGTCAGGATTATTAAATGATATTGTCAAGACAGCACCCAGAAGGAACTTAGCATTTTCTTTACTCTTCCTAAATTATTTGAGTTCAACAAGCTTTAATATTCCTGAATCTTGTCTAGGGGTTGGTAAACAGTTAAAGGAGAAATTGCTGACAAGACATCCTAATCAACTAATCTCACAAGAACACAAGAAATGGTGCATAGATACAGGATAAAAGCAAAACAGCATGGTAGTGATGCTGTGTTCTCCTTGAGAAGAACATTCTCAGCCATTCTCCTTGTGCCATTCTGTGGGGAGTGAGCCTGAAGCAGCTGGGCAGGAAGAGCTGATCTGGATCCCACACCAGCTGCTTGCCCATGGCAAACTCCACAACCACAGCACATTAGGCAACAGTGGTACTGTTGTCTGAAATTCAACCCTACATTAAACTATAATTCAAGATTTTATTTTCTTACTAAATAGAGGTCACAACCATGTGATACTTTCTTTATAGCTCTTAGGATAGCCCACCTATGTTTTGAAAGGAGATCAGAAACTTACGTTAGCCCTGAAGTCAGCAGGAGGAGGACAACTGCATCTGGCATCCAGCAAGTTGTGATATGTGGGAGTGTCATAGAATCATAGAATGGCTTGGACTGGAAGGGACCCCAGGATCATCGAGTTCCAATCCCCTGCCACAGGCAGGGCTACCAACCTCCAGATCTGGCACTTGACCAGGTTGCCCAGGGCCCCCATCCAACATGGCCTTGAAAATCTTCAGGTATGGAACATCCATAGCCTCTTTGGGCAGCCTGTTCCAGCACCTCACCACTCTCTCTGTGAAAAACTTCCCCCTGACATCCAAACTAAACCATCTCTCATTGAGCTTAAAACCATTCCCCCTTGTCCTATTACTGTCTATCCTTGTAAAAAGTTGATTCCACTCCTTTTTATCATTCCATTTTCAATACTGAAAGGCTGAAATGAGGTCTCCTTGCAGCCTTCTCTTCTCCAGGCTGAACAAACCCAGCTCCCTTAGCCTGTTTTCGTAGGGGAGCTGCCCCAGCTCTCTTATTGCCAGACTGGCAAGGTAAGGCAGGTAAATTCAGTTTTGATTTCTTTACTGGTGCCCATTGGGATACAGGTGGAATGCATAATCCACTGACTCATAAGAAAATACAGGATAACCTAGATTTGAGAAATAATTAAAAGGATAACATGCTCAAATGGATAAGGAAAATAGTGTAAAAGCTGCTCCAGGCTCCAGAGGTAACAGTCTTTTATAGAGAAAGATACCTCCAACGCTTAGGCAGATATCCCATCACTGGCTGCAAAATTAGCTGCATTGCTAAGAACCTTGTGCACGACTCTGCTTTCAAGGTTTTCTAGAGAAAATGTCCTCCAGTTGTTCCCAACAGCACTCCAATTAAAAAGCGTAGAATAAAGAGTTAAATGCTGAAGCGGTGATTCATATTCCTTTGTAATTAATTATGCTAAACTGTTTGGTTATTTCTAAAACACTGTCCCCTAGTTTAGCAGCACATTCTGACTGTTTATTCCAGGATTCTTTTGTGTTTTTTCATTTTAACACACTGTGTAAAACAGAGAGCTTTTGAGGACGAATTATGTAGCTCTGCAGAAAATGCTCTTTAAAATCTTCTTCTTGGGGACACTGAACACATTTATTATCCTGGAAAAATTCAGATCCAGCATCTGTTGTCCTATGTGCTTTACTGCCTAATGATGAGTGTGCCTGTGGGATTTGTTTACAGCATGGCATTCTGGATTTTTGTTGTTGTTGTTTATTTCACTCACAAAGAAAATAGGAGTTTGAAAAACATTATTAATATTTGAATGGAACAACTTAGGAGTTTTTGACAACTTACTGATTAATTCAGGTGGTTTCCAAATTGCCCTCCTTAAAAGAATTGCAGTATTAAAAAAGATTATGGAAGAGAGGAAAAAATGAACAAAGGTAAAATATATTTTTATATTTATACACACACATACATGCATACATATATATACATACATACATATGCATATGTATGTATATATAAACTTATTATGTAGTTTGACTGCTTTGGAACAGGAGCTCTGGCCCATTTCCTGAAGCATCTTATCTTCCTCTCACTAGGAAGAGATAAGAATAAATCCACAGAAAAAATAGATGGAATTACTAGTATCTGGAATTAATATGGTTACGTACAAAGCAGCAAAATGTATTTTCATTGCACCTCAAGAAAGTATCAAAGCTTCTTTTGAAAATGGACAGCTTGGCACCAGAAATACTACCTGTGCCAGCATTTAGTCATATCAAAATTGAGCTTATCAGCAATGAGTTGCCTTTCAGGGTCCCTTCAACACTCAAACAGTTTAGCAAGACTTCAGTTCTTCTCAATGATTTTTCTGATAATCATTGCAAACTTAACTTATTCTTGAAAGTAATTCCTTACTATTACAACAAAGTGGCTGATCATATGCTCAATAAACACCCAAGACTATTAATTATCTTTAAAACATGAAGATAATTAGTAAGAGTATTAGTATTTGGTTCTTCAAAAAGAACCAAACCATCAGAAGAAAAAGAAATCAGTGTGATGGCTGTCAGATATACAACATACACAACCAATAACTCTATCTGGATTACCAAGCATAAAAAACACTTAGCATCTCATCCTTGCAACTTGACACTGGCAGGATGTTTGCCCAAGCACACGGCAGTTGAGATAAATCTCCTGCAATAACACCTGCAATATTGCTACTAGTGAAGGCTTCATGGGGTTGCTGAAACAGAGGGGGTCAGATTTTAGTGCAGGTATTTGCCAGTTTGTTGATCTGCTTCAGAAGCTGTACTTGCAAGTTCTGTAATTTCTATTGGGCAATCAATCCTGCTTATTTTATTTTTCAAATTAAAAACTAGCAATACATGCTTTTCTTTTCCCTCTCCTGTCCCCTCCATGCATGGCGCAAGAGGCAAGTAGGAAATCCACAGCTTGGTCGCAGCTCTTGTACCCTGACAGAGTGCCAGCCAGCAAGCTGCTTGAAGCTCTTTCCAAGCAAGAGGGTGATTGTGCAGCTCCATTGGCTTCATGTTTCATCTTTCACTGATTTTGTGTTTTCTTTGTCTAAATCATACTGGATACCTTTCAGTAGTGGTTATACGAAGACTACCACAATAATCCCAAGAAGAATATGCTAAACATCCTGGAAATGGAGCCAAACATCCGCAGGGACGGAAAACCTTCAGATCACTGCAAATGAAGCCAGATACTTGAAGGCACCCAGGGCCCTAGCACACTCAGAGTCCTCCATGGTTAACCTCTGTTCCACAGCTGCAATGATTTCAGAGAAGATGACAAGATCCTGAAATTCTGAAATCAAACTGCTAAAAAATCCACAAAGGGAAAAAGTTTTAAGGAGTTCTGTGGGTTACAGTTGCCAGGGAAACCACTTTGCTGCAGCCATATGGCCAGAAAATCTATCATCTTTGTTCTCTGGAGATAAAGAGGTATTTTAGTGCAAACAAAAAAATCTCACAAAAGTTATGCAGTAAAATATTCACACAGACCCACTTAATCACTAATGAGAGAAGAAAACTGACTTACTAAGCTGAGCTACAGAAGCCTAGCAATATCTAAAATATTCATATAGTAGATGCGAGTTCTGCTTTTATGTTAGTACTTTGAAGAGAGAAACTTCCCTTGGTATCAGAACTGCTACCACAGGTGTAAACTCCAGAGACTGAAAGCTGATCCCAGCACTGGGTTTAATTTTGGTCTGAGAGTTCCTGTGGGCTCTCTAACACCTGACCGCACTTACATTTGAAGATATTGCACCACATTTAACTTTTCCTGCACACTGATACAGAGGGACCCAGGATCCCTCACAGCTCTGCAGAAAGAGGGGATGAACGTGGTCAGTTTGGTTCTTTGCTAATGAATAGAAATACATATGTTGCTTGACTGGACCTCTTTCATCTCAAAGGGTTTCCCAGTGGAACTGTTTCCATCTCTGTCTATGATGAGATGTTTGGAAGGACTATTTAACTTCCTAATGCTAATAGCCAAGCAATTGATTGAAAAGTTTTTGAAAATAAATCTTCAAACTGGTGATGATATGAATAACTTAATTTTGCTCTGACTACGACTAATCGGTCTAATTTTTCAGTAATAGATCATCTGTACGTTCAAAATTCTTGCTTTCCTCTTACAGCAACATAGGCACATTAATGATAAACCCAGTAGTTTCTGCACATTATAAACAATGGGTATTTACCTGCTGCAAATGACGCTGTATAGATATTCTCAAAAAATAAGCACAATTTAAATACATACATAGTTGTAGCTCACTGTTAATCAGAGTGCCTACACTGATTTCAGTAATGTTTCTGATACACAAAGGAAAAGCCCAAGGTGAGAACCATTATAAAGAGTATCCCATGATACTGGCTCTGTCTGCATTTGTTCTCTAGGCAGCAGTAAATGAATCCCTAATGTCATTAGCACAGAGACTCTAGGCTTAACTGTACCAGTGACATTAGAGTGCGGTCATCCCAACTCCAGCCAAGTTCTGTGTGTGCCACCGAGTCGGCTTTTAGAGAAAGTGATAGAAGGTATGTGGGTACCATGACGTAGAGATTTGTTCTATTGACATCTGTAAGTGTTTGCAGGAATTGATGTCAGGGCTTGCAACAGAAAGCAAAGCACATTCCTTTTCTCTTACACTCTGAGTGATATTTAATCTGAGGCAGGCACCAGACAGCTAATCGTAGCACAGGAGCCTCAAGCCACCCTGCTGTGAGGCTCCTTCAGTACACCTTAGGAGGGATGCTTGGAGCTGCAGACATCAATTCATGATGGACTGCTATGCTCTGTGTGCAGGGAAATGTTATTCTTCATCTACATTTTCAGACAAAAAAAGAAAGTGGCTTGAAATCAGATACCCTCAAAAGGCAAAGAGCTTATATTGAGAACAGACTTTAGAATTAATGTTAATTTTCTATCTTTCTTAGAACAACTTTCTTTTTTTCTAACTCATCTTTTTTAAACAACGTTCCTGGAAAGCTTCCCTCTGGGATGCTTGCACGTAGCCTTTGTCCCAGGGCCACAGTTGCTCCTAGCACTGCTTGGCAGCTCCCAGTCGGCACCAGGGTACAGAGGCCATGAGAGCCTTCTGGGAAGAAGAACCTGGGTTCCTGTGTTTCCTACCTTCTTCTCAAGGACCTGAGAAACTGGACAGACCATTCAATATGGTGACATTAAGAATATTTTTGCTGGATCTTAAGATTTCATCTGTGTAACTGAGAAAGTTTTAGAAGTTATGATTTTCAGTACCACATGAAAAGATGCCCTGGACACATTTCATCAGGAAGCTCCCTGATTAAATCTTTTGACAAGAATCAAAATGGGTAAGTGAGAACAAGGGCCAGCCAAACAGCAGAGGCAACATCTTGCCCCTAAATTTATTAATGACCAGTATCAAACGTCCCCATCATTTATTCACCATTCGCGCCACTTGAGTTTCCAAAGAAAGCGTTCCTTCTCACCCAGTCCAGTCTGTTTACCATGGCTTGCCATTTGGTAACTGAGGCTATCAGTTTGCCAGGACTGCGGCTGAGGAACCGACAGCTATGACAGCTTTTACTGCCAAGCAAGGTAGCAAGATTAGCAAACTGTTGAAATGGCACAGGTACTGAATTTGTTTTTATTTGTTCAGACCTTTTCTCAGGCCTATTGCCAGCCTACTGCTCATATCAGAGGAGTGACTTGGCAGCTGTTTTGTACCTCTGGACATTTATTCTGGCTAATTTAGCAACAGATTTTCTGCTGCCTCGTGCTTTTGCAATAAGGTCCCAGTTGAGGCTTCCAACTGAGAGCAGTTTGCCTAAGTTCCTGAATCTCTGCTTTGCAATCCTAGCATCTCGTTCCTTTTGATGAACATGAAGAAGATTGCTCCTAGCGATACCTGAACCTAAAATGAACCGAAAACGTATTACAACTTTTCAGTTTGCCAGGCAGCAGAGGAGAAATTCACACCAATCTCAGCTCTCAGAACAGCTGTTGCGACAAGGTGATATTGCTAAGGATTCTCAAAATAGAAGCCAAGGCAAATACTCTCCCTGCAAGGGTTCTGCTGTGTTTTGCAGTCTCCAGCTGGAATCTAATTGCAATTTAAACCAGCACAAAGAAAGCCCAGCATTTTCCACTTTCAAAGTTTTTAAGAAATTTGAGAAAATTAAATTGTAAATCATAATAACCTAGTTTTCCATAGAATCAACATTAATTCTTTATCTGTTCAGCCAAAAATGGTAATACACTTGCTAAAATAGTAAGCTACCAAGGAGAACAGTACTGTATTTCATGTATTTCTCATGATGGTCTATTTTTCAGTTAAGACAGTAGACACTAGGCATATGTGAAAACTAACATGCGTTTTTCTACAGACACACATTATTTAGAACCACTTCTCGTTTAAACTTCCATAATTTTCCTGTCTCTCAGCTAGTTATCCCAAGTAATATTCTGATAACAAAAATGACTGACAACTGCATCCATGCTTGCTGTCTTGCAGCATTCCACCCCTGTGGGTTTGCAGGTTGCTGTTAAAGGTATTGTACATATAGACCAATCTTTGCAAACAGTATCAGCCTGTTTTCCACCTGTTTATTTATCTATTTTTAAACCGTGCTAAATTGCATCCTTCTGTACTAACAGGCGGCATCGACATATTTCACTGCAGCTCTGCTCAGCGTTGAGAAAAGATGCCAGTTTTCCTTCTTGATTATGTACTGGGGATTACCTTCTCAGCAAAACAGAACCAAAGCAATTTGTTTTTCTGTCCCAGTCCCCCACACCAAATACAAAGCAAGAGCTACCAAATGTGGGAGAAGTCTTTGGGTTGGGGAGTTCTCTGTGCAGATTGTGCTTCCAGTGCCCCTCTTTTCTTTTTCTCTTTTTTAATTCTTCCTCCAAATGGAAGATCAAATGATGCAGCTTTCACCTGTAAAAAGCCACTAATGCAATAACATTTTTTGCACTGTGTTTGTATTTCTTATTTCTTCAAATATGCATATTTATTGGTACCTCCAAAAACACTCATCAAATGATCATGAATCCGTAACACATCAGTAACCGTAAAATCTGTTACCCTTTTAAGTTTCCCAACCCATCACAGTCTATGACCCTAGAACACAAACGATCGATCTATTCCTAATAAAGATTTCAAACATAGGTTACTTTTTTAAAGTGTGTTCTTTTTTTTTTTTTTTTTTTTCCTTTTTTTTTTTCTTTTTCTTTTCCTAATGTCTCCTTATCCACGGTATGTACAAAGTAACAACAAATCTGTTTCCTCCTAACTGAGGCATTTCTCCCTGGTGTGCAATAGGCAGGAGATCTATCAAACAGTCAGCCATAGCAGTAAAACATTTGAACTGACAAGTCTTAAAAACTGACTATGGGACAGCAAAAGCCAACTTAACTTGCTTTAATAGGGGGAATCTGAAAGTTGGATTTGCAGAAAGGAAATGTCACTGCCGACCAGCACTGGTGAGAGGAGAATTAATTAATCTTGCTCACAGGTTGTCTTGGGACAGCTGGGGGAGCACACCGCAGGCTGCACTAGCTTAAAAGATAATGGCTTTTTTAAGTGTATACACTCTGACAGCATTCTATATCATGACAATGTGGTGTTTGGTCTTGAATCATTTTAACCATGACAGTTTAAGTTTGAGCAGTGAGACTGTTAAGAGATCTGCCCCTCAAAATGAAGTATAAATTAGAAGAGAATGAAGGCCTCAGGTACACATTTGCATCTCCTTTGTGTAGAATTATGGACATGAGAAGCTGTTGAAATAGAAATGTCATTATACGCTACCAAATTTGTAATTCCTTTGAGTTCATTTCAGGCATTTTTTGTATTTTATTAAAATGAACTTCACTAGAATAAATTCAGGGATTGCAACATGCATCATTAGTGAGCTACTTCATCTCTGTGCCATTCACTTAATCTGTTCTTTCTGCTAAAACTAGACTGGGACATACATATCATTTGTAATTGATACTGAAACATGAGAAAAGACATTAGTTTAAAATCTGTTTGCATTCTTCTCTACATAATTTAACCATTATAATCAAAACTTAGAACTTACGATGTTTTTCTGTATGTTCTAGACAGAAGGAGAAATTGAGATAAACAAAGGAGGAGTGAGGCAATTCTTCAGCTACAGACCAAAAAGGACAACTTTGTTTTGTTGCAGCTGAGGCATTCGAAATAAGTCAGTTTCATTTGACTTGGCAAGAAAAACAGAATGGGTATAGTATTTACAATACAAAACAAACAAACAAAAAAAAAAACAAAAAAAAGCAGCATGGCTTCTGAGCTTCCTTACTGTAGGAAGAGATTTAAAAATAGATGATGTCATAAATCTGAGGATGTATGAGATCCACCTGACTGTCTTCATTCTGGTTTACATTGAATTGATAACAGCACTTCACCAGCACACACACTAAATCCACTTTCTCATTCCTCTGCCGTTTGCAGGCAGAAATACCTAGTGCATTTCACTGTGAGTCAGGTTTTCAAAATAGGTCTAAAAGTCTCTATTAAAAAGAAATAAAATAAAAAAAAAGAAAAAGAAAAAGAAAAAAAAAGAAGTGCCAGAATTCTGGAAAATATATCCTGTGGAACAACTTCATTTTGACAAAATTTGCTGCAAGTAACCCAAGTCATCCGAGCAACATTAAGTATCTCAAACAAGTTGCTTACAGAAGGCTTATTTTGACTGTGTGCCCTGAATAAATATAATAGTTAAAGATACCTCAACCACCTCTCTCACATAATAAAACAACAACAACAACAACAACAAAAGTAAATCTTCCCTTCATTAATAAAAAGACACATTTCATTGTATGTGTTTGTGTGCGTGTGTGTGTGGTGTTGTTCGATTTATTTGACCACTACATACATAAAGCATGTGTCTTGACCCCTTTCCTATTATCCTAAACCTCTCTGTCACAGCATCAGCTTTCTGGGACAGAGAAGCACCCACTTCATGTTTAAAGCATCGCCTGTAATTCTCCTGCCAAACAAGTAACACCAAAATGTAGTGAAGTGAGAGTAGCAAGTTTTGTTAAGCACAAGCACAATACAGACACCTTAAATACAGTAGGGGAGTAGCCTACTTCTGCCCTGTGACTTTCCATTTGGTTGTGACATGTTCTCCGTTGCAGTAGATCACAACCTTCTGCTCTCTTCGTGTTCTAGAAAGTGCTCAACTCATTTGTATTATTGGTTTAATATCATATTATGTCAATGGTAATAGCTTAATCAATCTGTACCTTTTCTTGTCTGGTCACACTAACTCACAATGAAATGAATTCTAGGAGTTTAATTAAAAGATCAGTTTTTAATGAAGGCTATTTTTAGCCTTCCATTTTTATATCTCCTGTAGAGTTCTTGAAACTGCCCTTCCAAAAATACTACTGCAAATGGAAACCAGCAAAAACAATGATCATAGTGGAATTAGAAACGCAACGAGCACTGCACTATTTCCCAGTCAGCCAGGAGTATTGACTCACAGTACAGATTCAAGAAGGAAGCAAACAAAGTGGTAAGGCACTGTCATGACCCTGTATTTGTATCTGATCCCGAGGATCAGGTAGAAGCCACTGCAGGGTTAGTTCCTGCTCATAGGACTGACAAAAAGTGTGACAGACAGCTCCTGAGCCTTGGGTGCCCATCTCTTCATTAAGCACGCAGAATCAAAGTGCTCAGAGCAAGCAGAAGTATGCTCGAGGAGCATGAGTCAGGCAGCAGCTGGCCAGAACCCAGCTTGACTCTCTGTGCCCCTTCTGGAGAGGAAAGCCTCTTACATTTTTCTTTTAATCAGCATATTGCTGTCATCTGTACTTTAAGATTCAGCATTATAGTTATTTCAAACTAACTTCGAGACTGCAGGAATGAGAGAGGAACTAAAACATGCTGGAGCTTTCTGTGACGGGTACAGCCAGGATTACTGGTCATCTGAGCAGTAATTACAGAAGAATATACAAAATAGAGCTGGTAAGGGGCGTCTGAAGCTGCATGGTCTGTTCTTCTGTCCCCAGGCAGCAACACTTGGAGCCAGAGAGATCCTGACAGGCATTTGTATAACAGATTTTAAGGGTTTCCTCAAAGTCTGCTGAACTGATATGTATTCAAATCACTATTCTCCAAGCTTTCATAGCTTTCCCCAAATTTGTCTAATTTTGGCATACTAATGCTTTTCCAATATAGGCTGGCATGAAGACAGTGTGTTACCTAGGTGTGTTCAGTAAGCCCTTACATGTTTTGAAAATTGCCTCTTTTTTCTTTCTCCTTTTATCTAGTCTTACCTTACAGGAGAACCTTGCGGACACCAGAACAATCAATACTCCTGTCAAAAAGCAGCTGTGCTATCCAAAATCCCACTTATTCCACCTTCACTCAACTAATGTAGCTCCTTGCCTCTGTATTAGTTTCAGCTGGGATGTAATTGTCTTCTTCAGAGCATGAGGTATGATGCTGTATTTTGGTTCTAGGAAAAAAACAACGTTGATAACACACTAATGTTTATAGCTGCTGCTAAGCAGTATTGTATAGAACCAAGGCCAGTCACAGAGAAAGGCCGAAGGAGCAGGGACGGAATAGACTTAAATTGGCCAAAGAGATATTCCGTGTAATATGATTTCATGTAAAAGGATTTTGAAGGGGGTGGGAGTTCATCTTTGCATAATTATTATCCTTTTTCTTTTTCTCTGTCTTAATAAGTTGTTTTATCTCAACTCACAATTATTTATTTATTTATTAATTTCTCTCCCCTTCCCGTTGGAAAGGGAGGAAGTGAGGGAACGACTGTGTGGCGCTGAGCCACCTGCTGCGTCATCCCACATTCACCAAAGCGGTGCATATCTTCTCACAGGACAAACCACATTATAATACCTTCCAGAAACATCACATGTGGCAATCAAATATAATTTGCAGTGAGTGAAAGACTAAAAGACAAAAAAACCCAAACAGACAAAAGCAGTACACCCCAGTGCTTTCTTCTACACTCATGCACTCCTCAAGTGCACGTGACAGGGAGGCTGGACAGCAGGCAGGAGAGAAAGCTTGCCTTAATTTCTGAAAATAATGTCACAGATCTGTTTGCCAGTGCAAGCATTTAATTTACATTGCCTCTTTCAGAAGTTGAAATGGAACACGCTGCAGCTGAAGGCCATTTTCTAGTCAGTGTCAAACAGTTTGCTGTCTATATGTGCAGGGATAATGAGGTTGGTTCCCATCACTCTGTGTTGCCCAGGATCCGTCATTTTAATGTGATGGAGCATGACACACATCAAGTGAAAAAGGTGCTTTGAAACACTGAACTACACAATCTGAGACATCTGTAGTAAAAATGTACATCTAAGATCTCTAACAGCCGCATTAGGGTTCCACTCTGAATGCTGGAACCTTTGGAGCTCATGGGGACGGTACCTGAGCTCAGAACCTGCCCAAGGGAGGCAGAAGCACTATGCCTGTTCAGACACAAGGTTTTTAATCTGTTCTCTCAAGATGCTGTAACTAATAGATCACAAACCATTTTATCCTGATGGACACACATCCTCGTACCTGGAACTTTCCCAGAAGCATTGTCTGTGGTAAGATTTTATTATGATAATTGCAAAGTTACATTAGACTGTATGGAGTCTGTGTAGCAATGTTAAATTAAATTTCTCATTGGCTTCAAGGCTTGCTATCTGTAATTAGTGACTTCTGTTCTTTATTACACTGATCAGTAGTGCAGCGCTATTCATCACCGCAGTCTTAGTTAATTATCTTTGCTAATGATTTTCACTGTGAAAATAATCTACAGGTCCCATTTGTAACGATTGCTTTGTGTTAAGATTATTTGCTGGTAAGGCACCACAGCGAGCTGACAAGCTGTGGGTAGGGAGTTACTTATCCTGTAAGATGGTAGCTTTGTTGGTGCAGTCAAGAGTGAGAACAAGCATTATAATTTCACAATTTGGCAGTGAGTTCATGATTACTCTGCCAGAGGCACAAGAGGGTGGGAGTGACTTGTGGGATGAGGATGTGGAGGGGAGCTCGGCTGGAGAGACAGTAACAGCAAAAGGAAGCATTTCAGCACTCTGGCAGTCTTAAGCAAGCCCTGCTAAAGACAGTTGCTTGTCTAGCAGCAGCCAAAAAGGGCACTTAAAGCAGAGCAGCCAAAGCTGCCTGTGATGGAAAAGACAGCACACACTCTGAACTTGAAAGCAAGAAACTCACTTAGAGCCAAGTAGATTTTGTCTTTCCGATGGGAGATTTTGGCATGGATATTGTTTGTGGAAACAGGCACAGGAATAGGACCAAGGGGGGATAGCCCCACATTTCTGATGTGGATCAAGATGATAGAGGGTGCATGGATAAAAGGAGTAGTCATCTGTCAGTCAAACAAGTTCTGTTTAATGATTAATTTTGATCATCCGAAACTCTTAATAGCTTTAAAAATCCATGGATGAAATTGCTCCTGCAATGAAAATACCAGACTGTGAAATTAAACGCCAGCAACCTGCCACCTGCCTTCTGTGCTCAGTGTTTGCTCTGCACCTGGATACGAGCACATCCGAATAGTAATTTACAGTGTGCTCCTCACAAACCCTGCCCTCACATAAACTCATGCAGTAAGGAGAGAGGTGAGAGGACTGTACAGCTGATGCCATTTGTCTCTGAAAGACTTTACAGGAGATACAAAGTCAATATTATTACAGGGGCAATCAGAAGTTATACACATCTTGCCAGAAAAGCACTGAAGGAACCTGCTGGTGCGGGGAGAGAATAAAGCTTGGAGACAGATGCTTTTCAGAAAGAAGGCGTCTCTTGTGACTTCACGTGACAAATGCGAAACCAGCTGTGAAAACACACAGGTAAGAGCAAGAACAGGCCTGACGCTGGAGCAGAACAGCTGCAACCCCACAGCCTGTCAGACATGGCTCCTGTCACAGAGCTCTGCTCAGGTAGTGCTGGCTGCAGGCAGCAGCATGGGGCAGCACAGACTCACTCAGCATTGGCAAGGATCCTATGGACTGTAAAATTTGTATCTAGCAGAAATCCCCAGGGCAGGAGCTCTCAGCTTTAAGCAGAGGAAAAGCCATTTTCCTATGAAACGGAGTTGGTCAGGATGCAAAACACGGAAGCATGCTTTAGAGTTAGAAGCTCCCAGAGCAAGAAGTGTTTGCTAAACATCAGTGTTAAACACCTTTAAACCAACCTTTTAAAATTAGGACACCGGAACAAACTTTTCTTAACTCTGCTTAGCCTTAATGCATACATTCGTTTTTGTTTCCCATGGAAGCTCCCTTCATTCGCAGCACATCACAGGTAACATACAAACTACAGAAAATAAATTCCTTCCATTCTTTGAAGTGCCACAGCCTGAATAGCCCTACACAAAAAGGTAGTGCACACAGGAAACAAGAAAGCTGCACTGTCAGCGAGTTTTTGCTAGAACAAATCATGGTATTCCTGCAGTTCACCATTTTCTTTACCATACAGCAAAGTACGGGAAAACCTACCCAAGATCAGAACTGTCACTACACAGAGGGCTGGGTGCCCACATACCTGCAGCAGCCTCCACAGGGCAAGGGGTAGGGAATGTCTCTTTCCTGCAGGGACTTCGGCAGGGAGACTGCTTGATGAAACTCCACAGGTTACAGCCTGAAACAGGTAACAGTTTTCTCATCCTGAATCTGCCCAGAGCCCAAACCAGCAGTTTGGCTCAGGTGCTCGATTTTTCCCTTTGAAAAGTGCTCCAAAATGAATATGTTTATACTTATATATATTTTCTCTGTTCAATTCCTGGGAGCCAAGTGAAGTGTGATGTTGATTTCAATCTGCTTTGCATAA
The DNA here is from genome assembly GCA_035772895.1 of Perdix hodgsoniae. NCBI lineage: Eukaryota > Metazoa > Chordata > Aves > Galliformes > Phasianidae > Perdix > Perdix hodgsoniae. Next base: position 6,612,002 of record JAPSGF010000015.1, read on the forward strand.
AATACACAAAACAGACCTTTGCATTTCCAACCCTGGAAATAGCACTGAGTGAAAACTGTTTTGCAGCAGAGGCTCAGGGACTACATCTCCCTGGTAACTGGTTTATTGTGTCTTTCTGATGGCAGCAAGCTGTCAAGCTTCATTCTGCCCTCTGTGCCAGAGAGGAGCTGCAGTGTTTCCTCTCCCTCTCTGAGAGCTCAGAGCTGTGCTAACCCAGCAGTGTCTGCTCTGGAGTCCCTCAGATGGATTAATTTCTGCTTTTTCATTAAGAGAGCTGTGCCACACAAACAATGCCAGATTCACAGGAGATCCACTTCAACTCAGCCAGTCCGGACAGATAGCTTTACACATTCTTTTAATAATGCCAGACTTGCAGGAGGTTTTAGTCCACATTAGTCCCTGGAGTGTAAAAGTAACAGCCATTTCTCAAGCTCCATGCTGAAGTTACCTGCTACCTACCTTCCCGCAAGCACTCCTGGAAGCTGCTCTACAGCTTCCATGAACTTGCTGAAGCTCAGTAAGTCCCACATGTGCCAGTATCACCTGTCAGTACACCTCATTTTTTATGTTTCCCTTGCCAAATTGTTTGCAACTGAGCATCACCCTCTCTACCAGCCTTCTGGGAACTTGTGATTAAGTTTACATTAAACTCAGACTTCATCCTGCTGCATTAAGTGGCCACTAAATTAACTCTGACGGACAAGAACAACTCTCTGTGGTGTGCCTTACACAATACTTGTGAATAATTTTTAAATATATATAACTTAGGAACGCATATGAGAGGGTGTGTGAGAAGTGCGGGTGGCTTGCAGAGAGTGAAAGAGAACTATGATAGACTGTAACTGTAGCTCCTGCAGTACTGAATTTCATTTGTGATTGAAGTATGAACGTTTTCCACACATTTCCTTTGTGGGTGGGTTGACAGGTAAGCTAGCTTGTTTCCCTTTGGAGAGAGAGAGAGAGAGGGAGGGAGAAGATGACCAGTAGAAAACAGCCTACTTTTCCTGTCCCTCAGAGTTTGCTAGGAATAAGTTTAACCCACAGTTCTGAGTGTCAAACATGTTCTACACAACAAAAAACAAACAGAAATCAACATGGTGGGAAAAATCACTCCTAGCTTCCTTATTCAGTGCTACTCTACAACTGTTTCTTCTTGCAGTACTCACTAACATTGGCCAGCTGAGCCTTTCTAAAAGCTTTTCCCAAATACATTAAGCTGCAACATTAAGGAGCATAAAAGACTTGAACATTAATAATGTTCAAGTAGCACAACAGTTACATTTTAATAGCTTGTCCTGTATCTTTCATTCTTTCTGGATTATAGTTGTACCTACACGCTGAACAAAAGTTGGTTCAATCTTGGTATAATTTCAAATGCCTCCCTTCTCTTATTTCTCAAAATGAAGAATTGCCTCCTAGTTCTAGGGCCAGAAGTCCAGAAAGAAGAATTATAGATTTCATGCTAAGTTTAAGCCTTTCTGAATACCCTTATAATTAACGATCCTTTTTGTCTCATCTCTCACTGTCAAAAACCATGGAGCATAGTTAATCTGTCCTACTTCCATTGAAAAAACAGTGTAGCACTTCCAACTAGTCATCAGGTTAGAATTTGATGGTTATGCTGCTTGAACCCTTTTTAATATGAGAAAAAATATGACAACTTCCCTCATTTCATCTGCTTTGTTACTTATTTTTGGTTTAATCAAGAATTTAACTAATCTCCTAACATTACACAAAACAAGCACATCTGCTAAGGAGCGTATGAGTTGCCAAAAGACATGAAGGGAAAATACTGCTTAAAATGTTCCCATTATTTACAGCTTACTTATTTATCAATAAATGTCAGCTGTGTATAAATACATTATATGTGAGCATTTCCAAAGACAACTGGTGACTTCCATTGCCGATAAGTGAAATGAAAGGGATTCTCTGTGAGATAGCCAAGATAAATTGGTCAAGAAAGTTAATAGCTTTCCCTCTCCTAGTAAGTCATGGAAGGAGGCTGCCATTGACAATACAGCAGATGAAAACCTATGAAAGGTGACAAGGTGGAAAAAACAGCAAGCAGGCAGCAGACAATCTATTTACTGCAGGGGGTCTAGTGACTGTAGCAGTGTCACACATCAAATCACTGATTACAGTCAGCATCCACCTACCTGCAGGGAGATGATAACCTTCTTCCCCTCCATCCCCCCTTCCTCTCCTCATCTCTTAAGGTGAATAATTTTGAGCTGGATCTAGCACATGAGATTAAAAAAGGACAACAGAACGCAGTCTGTAATTAAGCAGAACCAAGGCAATTAATTGATTTCTCTTTGGTCATCACACTCCACTTTGAAGCTTTGAAGATATTTAGCATAGCTCCAAGCTGGAAGGTCAGTAGAGGGGGCTTGATTCCAGCAGGGCTTAATCTCTGCCCACAGGAGCAGAGGTTACCTGCTAACAGGATGAACGCCACCTGAGAAGTTTTAGGTACTCTTAAACTTTTTGGCTGGAAAATATTGTTAATTTACACAAATAAAATGCAGTGGCATTTCAACTACCCAGCTTCAAAATCCTGCTTCAAAGGAGCAGGAACCTTGTAGAAAGGAGCAAATCTCCTCCTACACCTAAACTCTCACAAGCTGGAATTAGAACTAACTTCTGTACATGAAAAAGCCCACTCGAAGTGCCAAGCTGGCTTCCAGCTCTGCTGCTGCAAGCCTGCACAGCTCTGCTTAAGTGAGAGCAGTGCTGACAGCTCCCACCAGCTGGAGAGCCGTCCCAGGTGTTCTCACCATGGGAAGAATACAGCATCCCACACTTTAAATAGTTTGCCCTCTGCAGAATTTCACTGGACTCAAGCAGTTCCGCATCACATCACGTCTCTCTGAAGCTGAGCTGGTGATGGCAATTATTTTCCCTATCTTCTTCAGATACCATAAACTCCCAATTGCAGCCTCATTGCAAGACTGGCTGCTGAGCGAGGAAGGCTTTATTCAGACTACAAAAAAGTGTCCTTATTTGAGGAAAGATGTGGTGAGCTAAATAACCAAGGCTAGAGCACATGGGTACAGTGAACATTTTAATAAAGCAATCAAGATTTTAGAGTGTAATCTTCATTCAGAGTTTCTGATTCAAGAGAAGAAATGTGTTTTTTTTGTTTGTTTATTCCCCCCCCATCCTGCCATGATGAAGGGCTGACAACAGACTGAGCTCCCATAATGGCCAAGCAACTGTGAGTAAATGTCTCTGTGCAAAAGGGACAATACACAGAGACACACTGCCCAGCAGCCTTCTCAGGTGGCATAAAAACAACAGATTAGAGCTTGCTTTGTTTTGTGCTGCCTGCTTTCTCTTGAATGTTACCTTCAGCCTTTGAGAGGTTTTAGATAAGCATTTACTGGGAGCATAATTCTTGTTACTAAAAGTGTATAATTCTTGTTACTTAATGTGTGGAGAAAAAAAAATAGTCTTTGTAGTGATAAGGTAATAGCATATTTGAAGTTACATTACAAATTATTAGCAGCCCATTAGTTATTTTCTCTTCAGAAAACCGCCAATGTGAAATCCTTAAGACATTAATCCTTATTATTGTTACATACATTACACACATACAAGGGCTCTGCTTTAGTAAACCATTTTGTTATAATTCCTGCTATGCTTGTATCAGATCAGCTGAATTTTGTCCTGCCAGGTCACCTTCCTTTGTTTTGAATTAGTGTCTAATAGAAAGTAATGTAGACAAACTAGCACATTGTCATCATAAATTGGTATTTAATAGTATATGGATTGGTGCCAGGATTTCATATCCATCTTCTGTCAATTGTAGAAGGGTTCTGAAACAGAAGCAGTGTTTCCATATCCTAAAAACAACAACAAAAGATCCACAAAACTTGGAAGGGAAAATCTTACATACTAATCGAGTTAAAATTAACATCCCTCAGATCCTTTTTTTTTTTTTTTCCTCCTCCCCCTTCTGTGAGGGGGTCTCATTATTGGGGTAGTAAGACAGGAGCGTCCAGCGCAGCAATAGGGCTCCAAAGGGAGCAGTAGGACAGCCATGCTGATGGATCAGCAGGGCATGTAGGGGTGAGTGCCTTTGCCTTAGGCAGCTGAATAAATCTCTGCAGCTTACTCAGTTCAGTGAGAAGGGAATGGGCATGCAAAGGGGAAGTCCAGTGCTCCCCTGAAAGAGGACCAGGATGCAAAGTTTAAATTAAACAGCAGGCTTAGAGACCTATCTCAGTATTGTGTTTCTCGTACATGCAATTTAAATTTTACTTAAATCCTTCAAGATGCAAAGACAACAGGACAGGAAGTAAATATGGTAGCAGAGGAATAAGGAGGCCCAGAAGCGTGGCTTGCTCTGTTAAGATAACAGAACAAGCCTGAAAATGAAGAAGCAAGAATAGCAAGCACTGGGACATTTCACTTCATGACTTGGGCTGTCTCATATACTGCCTCTCTGCTGTGGTTTCTCTATGGGATCCTGGACTCCTTAATCATATGGCAGCAGAGGTAAGGTGAGGAGTAAAATAGTCCAGCCACACCTATGATTACAACTCCCCTGAGACTTTATGCAAAGACAAACCAGAAGAATATCTGAGGAGGAAATAGGAAAACACTAAGCACTCCCAATGGGTACTTTGTGTATTTCATCTTAAATTCTGCTGCTGCAACTGAGGCAAGTTACAGCAACACTCAGCAACATCACTAAACAAGAGTTAATTCCATCTTCCCAGAGCACAAATAGAGGAGGTGCTGGGCACAGTTCCATTTACCTACAGTGACACACCAGTCTCACAAACAGAAAATATTCTAAAAAAAAAATAAATAAATAATCATGCCTCCTATTGAAAATAAATACTACTTCACACTGTTTTTTTCTTTCTTCCCTAGAAAATAAAGAGGCTCAGAAGGTTTACAAGTAATCCGCCCAGAAAAGTAATTAATTTACTCAAAGCTTTTAATTTCATTAAATGTAGGTGTGTTAATATACAGAAAAACTTTTACGTGTCACAAAAATACAAAACTATCCTGCAGTTTTCTAGTTTTAAGAGCTCCCATGTTAACAAACTTTGGTGCTAAAGTGTAATGGAAGTCTGTCAAATCATTAGATGCAATCATTAGATGCAACAGTGATAGACCCAAATTAATTTAAAGCTCGTGATAGAACTACACAATCATTTCTACCACAGTCAGTGTTTCAGTGTTAAATGACTGAGTAGTGAAGAAGATTCCCATGAAATATTTTCCAAATGCACTTTACTACTGACATGCATTTGAGACATTTTCTTACTGTGTTTCTCTGAAGTTATTGATTACAATAACATTAAGATTCACAAACATCTGTAATTAAGATATACAGAACACAATACACTGGATCTCTTGCTAGGAAGAGGGACTGCTCTTACTGCTCTGCAAAAAATAAAGACAACCAGACATTTCTGCATGACCCATAACTGCTTCTAGCTGAAGGAGTGGTAAATGCAACAGGTGACTAACAGATTGTTTAAATAGTTTAAATAGTTTGAGCTTGGCTTCAGGACAGCAAAAACCTTTATGTATATTGAAATGCATTAACTCACACAATTCAAATTACAATTAGAAAATTAAATCCTTTCTATAATACTTGCTCAATTTGATTGTTTTAGTAAGACTACATAAAAATAGAAGAGAAAATGTGGAAGAGGAAGCCAAATAATTCCCCTCACACAATAAAGCTGGAAGTAATAACGCAGTTTATGAGACATTTTCATAGTCTGGTTAGCAAGTTTCTGTGCTCTTCTAGAAGCTTTGCGCCTCCTCAGTATATAAATAAAATTACAAATTCATTCAGCTGAATTCATCAGGCTAACATTGCCAAGAACATTAAAAATCTCTTTTAATGAAGTCCTACAAAAGAATTCAGAAGAACAGCTCCAGTAAGAAAAGCACAGATGTGTCTGGCTAACAAAGTATTTCAGTAATTCTAATATATAAACTTCAAGAGAGTGATGCTCTCATATCAACATCTAAGAAATGGTATATAATGATCTAGGCTTTCAGAGATTAAAGAAAAACAAATGTAAGAGTTACTAAATAAAAGGAGGACAACACGGGAATGTTGCTATGCATGCTATGATTTGTATGGATAACACATGCGTTTCCTACTTTGGGAGAAGAGCCACATTTCTGAGAACCAAGAAAGAAATCCAAAGGCTTTACCAGTGAAGTTACCAATGCACTGCAGGCTGTTTGAGAGCAAACTGGCCCCCCTTGGACTCATTGCTGGATACAGTGAAACTACTTGTGGATATAGTAAAAAATAACTTCACTCAAAGCACTAGTTTTGTTTTATTTTCCTTTCTTTTATAATGGCTAGAATAACACAGCGAGGATGTTTGAAAGAGCATATTGCTCCCATCTGCTTGTTCTATAGCCATCAATCTCCTCCATCCCTAATCATTCTTCAAACTTGGGGTTTTGGACCAGAGAAGAAGCAAGTTCCTCTACAACTTCAGCTTATTTTTTCCCCTCTGCCCTTGAAGATTTAAGAAGTCTCCAGATTAATTGGGGGTTAAGTGTCTAAGCATTTTGAGGATTTAGACAACCTTTTCAAAGCTGCTTAGAGCCAGCAACAGAAATAACCTATGTGCTAATTGAACACATCGAGATTTTATCAGCATGCCATGCAAAAAGGAACAGACCTCTTGGGTATTTGTCTGAAGTGACAACACAGATTTGGTGCAGGTCATTTCACGGGGCTTTGTCACTGTGCTCCTTTGCTGTTACCCAACTTGTCTAAGCCTGAAGCAGCTCAGTGCATGGCACAGGGCTGTCATTTGCCTGCGCCTGCTCTGGGGCAGCATCAAAAATTCACCTCCAGTTCTTTCCTTCACTGAAGTTACACACTTGTTATTTAAAATAACATTTCCTCCACTCCCTTTGGAAGCACAGCACAAACCAAGATACATGAACATCAGATTCACTTACACTAATGTTATGTATCACAGAATTTATCTTTAAGTTACATAGGTGGCAAGAACTGTGTCCAGCTCTTTTTACACCATTTTCCTCGCATGTGTTTGCCATCATAACAGACTTTTAACACAGAAAAACTCCAAAACTGCTCTGTTCAACAGTACTCCACTGTGCCAGCCAAGAGAACAGTCCCCAGCGACACTCTGCATTGCTGTAAGACAGGAGCAGCTAGCAGGACAATGCTCTGCAGTGAATTCTGCAAAACCCCACTCACTGGTACTGAGCCTACCAGGGTCATAGAAATGGACAGGGTGCAGGTGTGTGTACAACCCAGTGCAATGGTTTTGGAGGAAGCTGTTCCCACTGTTGTTAGAGGCTGAGTTCAGTGTAATTGCTACACCAGAACAGTTGCAGTGCAAATGGTTTCAATGCAAATATCTAACCATCACTTCCAGAAGCAAAGGTTGGATTTACTACTCAGTCAGCAAAGGTTGTAGACTAATGATGCTGGGTTTTTTCATCAAGGTCACCTAAGTCACAATTATCTCCTCAGCATCAATATTAGATCAATATAGTTTGTATATGAAAACAGTAAGTAGCTCAAGTCACTCAATCCTTCCAAGAGCAACAAGAGAGATGCCTTTCCTGTGGGCCAAGAAGCAGCAACGTACTGACTCAGTGTTAAGCACTTTCTACCAGCTGTGCTCCTTCAGCAAGTCACAACATAATGCATTCTGAAGTAGGTGATGCTGAAAGACATTCTATTCACAGTCTGAAAATATCTTCAGATTCAGTAAGCTCAGCATGATTATAAAAATGTGCCATATTTTTGTCCATTAGAAATTATATTACATACTTAATTCTGACTCTTACTCTTCCAGTAGACCAATAGTTGAGCAACTGCAAGACTTGAGTTCAGAGGGCAAAACCACTGCAGGAATCAGCAGCTCTGGAGGAGACACATAGCCATGCCACCACCAGAACTGATGTGACAAAGGTTGTGTTTACCAGCACCAGACAGGCTGTACTCAAATGCTCCCGTAGATACAGATTTTCAGAAATAAGTGCTCTGGTCCTAAACACTGAAAAATAGTATTGTTTAATTTTATCACATCCTTACTCTGAAATCACAGAGTCATAGAGTTGTTCAGGTTAAACTAGATGACCTCTAAAGGTCCCTTTCAACCTCTCTATGATGAACAGGGATGCCTACAACTAGATCAGATTGTTCACACACAAATAACCCATCTTTTCCTCCCCCATAACAGTGAGGGCTAACACAAGTTGCCAGGATAGCAGCAACTGAGTTGAGCTGTTTTTTTCTTCCATAGGTGTGGTTACAAAGCGGAACACCACTATGCCCTACAGGAGAGTCAGAAACCCCTTTTCTGCAAGAGAAGAGCATGTTGCTCTTGCCTTCAGCAGCACAGAATGGATGGTGCATTAGCTCCAGCCATAAGAGCTGACACAGGCAGGGTGGGATGTCTGGGACCAAACACAGCTGATGGCAAAACACAGTGGAACACACCATGCTTCCCAAAAGAAACTTCTAACTGTTCTAGCTGTACGCAAGCAGGGTGAACACAGTGCAGCCTATTCCCTTCCAAACATCCACAAATTTCTGTATCATTGTAATTTATGCATTTTCACATACAGCTGCATCTTCTCTAGAAAAATGCCTCATAGCCTACCTCTAGCACACTTCCACATACGTTGATCCAGTAATGCTTCCTTGCTCACCTATTTCCTTTTGTCAACCATTGATTTTTTTTAAAATTGCTATGACAATAAACTCAGCAGCCTGTGAGAGATCCACCCACTGCATTGTTATCTGCACATTTTCTTCCATGTATGTCTAACAGGGTGATGTGTTTATTACAATCCTATTCGTTATTATATATTGTTGCCTGAGTGACTGTGCTGCTTCCTTCTGTTAAAAATTTAAGAACACAGCAGTAACATTAGTAACCCTTACCCTGCTAGATAAAGAGAAATTACAGTAAGAAATAACACATAGGATGTGGTCTTTCTACAGAATGAAGAAGCTCATCTTGTTCAGTAAACATAATACACATAGATATTAGAAATACAATGCAGCTGTTTAGACAAAATGTATACACTGCATGTCATTTATTTCCCCAAATTCTGTGTGTTTTGTCAGGTATTTAACTTTAGGTTTCAAAATGCATGACATTTGTTTACCTTTGCACATTGGATCAGTACTACTAACATTAAATTTTAACTTAGTGTAGAGATGAGGCTCTCTCTCAAATGTATTATGATACATCTTTCTGCAACCTTCTGAAGACCTAACAAATATTACTTCCCCACAAGCAACAGATAACAGATGCAAAATTCTTGCTAGCACATAGGCAACTTGTGTCAAAATTCAATTTGCAGAACACACTGGTAGTCCAAGAATCTTGGAGTACAACAATACTCAGCTGGCTTGAAAATATGTTATTTTAGAAACATGACTTGCACCCACTGAATTACTGTAATGGGATTTCAATTTTATTGCTGTATGAAAAAATCTTTTGCCACTTTAAAGAAATGAAAATATCATAATAAAGAACAGAAAACTCATTAGCATTTAGCAGTTCCTGTACCTGAAGGCTTTTGGGAAGACAGCACCATTCTTAGATTGATAGAACATATTCCTTTTCAGCTCTTCATACTAATTTTTACACCTCAGACTAACATTTTGCAGTCTGACACTTTGGTATTCATTCAGAGAAAGATTTTGATCTAGATTTTAAAAGACCTCAAGTCTTGTTATTATGCATCTTTATCAGTTGCTTCTGATTTTTTTCAGCACCTTTATGCCCTAAAACATATTTTGAATTTAATCATGTTCTTCACAAATAATTCAGAGATGCAAAATATCTATGACTGCAAGCTACAAGGCTTCAGAGAAATAATGTAGAAGATGTGCAGAATTAATTAATAAAATAAATGCTGCTGACCCTAGCATAGAAACTATAGGATTAGGAGAATTCAAAAGCTACTGCCTCAAGTCAGTGGGAGTTTTGATACCCTTATCCATGACAGCACGGATGAGCAGCGTTGAAATATGGCTTCAAGTAGTCCCTTTTTGATAGTCAAATGTAAGAACCTAACAGCCACATACCCAGACACCAATAGGATTCAGCTAGAGTTTTAAATACCTGGTATATGCATAGTAGCTGAATGTGCAGTTGTTCCCTACAGTTGTATGAAGCAATAATTTCAGTAAGGTTTGATATGAAATAATACAAGACATGATGCTCTAGCATTTGCAAATATTCACTTCCTTAGCAACATAAAATGACAAAACTTGACCAGCATTTGTGATTTTACTGTTCAGGGTAGGCTAAGCCAAGACATGAAAGTAAAACTCTCAGAACCATGTCTACTAATAGGATTGTCAATACTTGTGTTGTGATAATGTATCAAGTACAATTTCCACAAGCATCATTAGAGACAAGCATTGCTGTACAGAAAGACAGTCCACATAGGAGGAGAAAAATCAGCACACTGTCTGATCCTGCAAGTGCCTGTACAGCAGATTTGCAAGCTGGGAATACAAGAGGCTCCATGGAAAGCTCTCTGGTTGCTAGAGACATGACATCCAAACACATCTAGAGAGGGCCTACTGAGGCTAAGCAGCTCTGTCACTGCCCCAGGTGGTTTCTCTCCTTGTGAAGGCTATGGATGTGTCAAATTCAAACAAATGTATATATATATAGGTAAATTAGCTTCTCTATCAAGTTTAACAAGTGGCAGACCTGGATTCTTCATCACATTAAATATTTTTATCAATTTAAACTTCTGAAGACTGTATTCTAGCTTAATTAGAAGTGATGAGTATCACATCAAAATTGAAATTTCTATGACATATATAAAGCAGAAAATCAAAAATAGCTGATATTAATAGTCCCTCCTGGCCTTAAATTCGGTGATATTGCTAAACTCACGTAAGGAACACTTGCGTAACATATATTCTGTTATTAGGTTTGAGAATTCAGTCCCAGATGCACTTGGAAAGCTTTCATTGATGCTCATTACTGGGCATGTCAGGCCCCATCATGCCCATGAAAGGATTATATACCAAGGTGATATTTTGCAAAACCATGGCAGTGTCCTGTTCTTGTTGAGCAACTGGGATTACTTCTAATTCCAAGTATAGAAGTCACCATCAACTTTCATCTTCAGGAGTTATTCCCAGTACACTTTCATGCACCATTGGTTGTTTTTCTTAACCTCTTCAAGCAGCTTTTATCATTGGTAATTGCTACAACGATGTCTTAGTACTGAACCATGCCAGCCAGGAGACTGTCTCAACCAGTAATATCCCTCCCGGCAATGCACCAATGCGGCATTTGCTGAAACTGGAGCAGGACAGGCTGAAGGAATCCCTTATCTGTGTGGTGAGCCAGTTATGCTCTAGTGTTGCTTTTGTTCAGAAATCTCTCCTGCAATTTATTCAGGAGCTGAAGGACCCAAAATGGGAATTTCACTCTCACACTCCCCAGTTCCTCCAGAGGTTCCCTCAAGGCACAACAATCCCTTCTTCTCTCCTCCTCACATCTTGGTCAGCAGTTTACAAGTTCCAGTATCTTGATATTTTGATTATATTGCTGTTTCTCATACATCAGTACTTCAGAAGCTGAAAAGCCTTTGTTGTGGTACTCATCATTTGCACTCCTAGCAGCAGTGCAGCAAAGCAGTGCATGCTGTGCTTGTTTGCCCTGGCTCTGCATTCAAGAACACTGCCCTTGAATGTTTAGGAAGAGCCTAAGGCAGGATTATGACCTTGTTAGTATTGACAAGTTTGGTACAAGAGTTACACTTTGCACATGTAGTTTGCTTCCTCTCCATGAGCAGCAGCTTCAATTACTCCTTCTAGTGCTAAAGTCTAAAGATGTTTTAAGTACTAGTTTACTGCAGATCCCAAGTCTGACTTTACCATAGCAAGAGTCCACGGGTATGTTTTGAACACATACATAAGATCATTGCAGAACTGCTATTTGTGGTTTGCACACTGGCATAGACTTTAGCTTAATGCCATCAGACAAGATGTACTTGGTACATAATGCTCTTGCAGTGTGGCAGAGAGGAAATAAAAACTCTGCCATTCTTACTGATAACCACACCCCCTAAAAAAAAGTTAATGAAAAGATTTCCAGCATACGGGGAAAGAGAAGGTTTGCTCTCTAGAATGAGGAGGCTCAAAAGATGAAAGCAATTATCTGTGAAAATACTAATTTACCCTGATAGCAGTTTTTAATAACAGCACAATTTTAATTTTCATGTCACTTCTGCTGCATTACTTTCTCTTCATTGCATAAAAAGGTTAATAGTTAAAATTACACTTAGGAATAGAAAATAAAGGCAATATCTGGCTTCTGATACTGTTTAACCAGCAACATAATCTGGTACAGTTTCATTAAGCAAAAGAGAGGAGAACCTAGGGAGCAATGCACAAAGACTGAACATGAAAAAAAAGTTACAGTAAGTGGGTCAAATCATGCACAGTTAACACTGGAAAGGATAGCATCACAATATGTCAAACACAGTGCCAACTTCTATGGTATTAAAGGAGGAATTGCTCCATACCATTATTTCCTATTTCTTTCAGTGCAACACCGACATCAGTAACCTTTACTTCTCTTGATTTTATTCAAGCTCACAAAGAAAATCTATGGGGAAAACAATATGTATAAAAAAAAAAACACCAAAACATTCTATCAAGCTTGATTCTCTTTCTCTTGGCATTGGTGAAGAACACAAGTTTTGCATTGAGTTGTCCTAATGCCAAGCGGTTTAAAGAAGGGAAAAATCCAGCCCTGATTCACCCTGTGAAAGAAAACAAGGTTTTATTTCATAGAACTTTATTCCTCAGTTCCCAACTTGACCATTATCTGCCTCTGCTTTCCTTCTCATTACTTTGCTGCTTCCATCTTGAACAGCCTTCACTGTTTTTTGTATCAGTTTTCTTTCAGATATGGCTTTCTATTTCAGTACTCCAGGAATAATTCCTGGTCCCCTTTTACATGGCTGCAGGCTCCAAATTAAGATAGATTGCCCCCCTCAGTACCCAGACAGGCTGCTCACTCTTACTCTCCCACCTGAGCTGTGCAGATGTTTCATAAAGACTAACTCATGTTTTCTTCCTTATGTGAGCATCTTTAAACTCCTCTGTCCCCGCCCTCTATTTATCACCTGTATTTCACAAAGCTCTCAAAGAAAAAACCACCCACAGCACTGTATGAATTTCCTTTTTCTGCCTATTCTGCCTCCCACAGCCTCCTCTCACTTTAATCATTAATATAGTTTCAGACTACTTATCTTGATGACAGGCTTTAAGAAATTCATGTACAGACACACACACACAAAAAAAACCCACAGAAAAATATTCCTGTTTCTATAAATACTTGTTGTCATTATTCATTCACATTCTTTAAATTCTTTCATCAAAACAAGCTTCTTCCTTTATCATCCACCAACCCTAAGAAACTAAGCCCCCTGGGAGCTCATCTATCCTGTGAACTGCTGTCTTCGATGCTCCATAGATTCTCAATTTCCACCAAAAAAGGGAAAAACTTGCAGCAGCTTTATCAGTGAAAAATCATGAACTCTTGTGAGTGTTGTCAGACAATGAAAGCAGAGAAATAATCAACTTCCTTGTTAAGGTGTTCAAGATGCAACATATGGGTAGCTTTGTTTACAAGTTTCTCTCCCTGCCTCTCAGCAAACTCACATATCACATACATCTTAAGCTACGCTCCTTTTATTTGGCTAGCTATTATCTCAACTCTTACTTTTGCCTCAAAAGAGGCTTCCTTAGAAGGTACACTGAAATAGACACTTGCAGAAAATGGATAGAACCAGCAAGCACACAGATACTAAGAACATGCACTTAAGACAACTTTCTTTAGAGACAGAAAATTTAGCTGAATTTCAAGTGTAGCAGAGATAATTAGCTTAAGAAAACATATGCTTTCATTATTAAATTTAGCCACAGGACTTGTCAGCAGCATCACCTGAGTGATTTATATGCAGACAAAAAAAGAAACAACAAGAAATAGATACAGAAAATGTTAAGGATTCAAACTTAATAACCCACTTAACCCACTGAGTTCCACCAGCAGAGAACACCAAAATACAACGCCCTCAGCCCTCCTGGCAGCTCTCCTTCTCCAGAGCCTACTCTGGTAGTAGTAAGCAGGGAATCACTGGAAAATTCATCCCATCTGGGCCCTACACTGTAAACTTACAACTCTACATTTACTTCTAATAAGTGACCCTTCTTCAGGTGGGATAAAGTCATAGAATCACACAGAATCACCAAGGTTGGGAAAGACCTACAAGATCATCCAGTCCAACCATCCACCTATCACCAATAGTTCTCACTAAACCATATCCTCAACACAAAATCCAAACATTCCTTGAACATCTCCAGGGTCGGTGACTCCACCACCTCCCTAGGCAATCCACATAAGAAGTGAGAACTGAAGCAGCAACATGAAGCAGTCTGAGAATTGCTGTGACATAAGACCTTTGTAAGGCACGCAGGAAGCCCTCTGGTATCTGTACAGTGCTTAAATGTAATCAATGTTATACTCTTTTCAGTTCTAAGGGAGACTCTAGGAAGAACAGTTTTGGCAGAAAACCTACCTGTTTCACTGTAAAAACAACAGCAACCACCCCCCAACAGACAAGAAATCCCACTCTTAGAACATAATACAGTACATTCTTGTCTTCTTCAGTATTATCCCACAAATACTGGAAACTACAAAGGGATTAATTCATGAAACAGCAGGGCTGAACTCAAACCCAAGAATTCATAAAATAATTGTGTAAAAACAACTTTAGAAGACAACGACAACACATTACACAGAAAAAAAAAACAAAAAGAAAAACAAAACCAAAAACTACAGAAAAGCAGGAAAACAGCTTACCTAAGCTCTTATTAGCTCTAGGTTCCTCTAGGAGTCTGGATGAGAATACATACATTCACTGCTCAGGTGCAGTTTGAGCAACCCTACAGTTGAAGGACTCGGGGAAGGTTTTGTTCCCTGGCAGCAGCTATGGTCAGCTCTGATTACACGATAAGGCAGGATTAAGTTGTAGCCTACAGCAGGAGAACCAGCACAGGAAGGGTTAAAGGGGGTAATTTGCTCATATTTGGTTGGTAAGGGAGATGGAGCAGCAATGTGACAGTCCCATGATCAGATACAGCCTGTGGGTCATATTCTCCCCTCTCTTTGCTAATAAATTAACTACATTACATACTAGCTATTAAATGTACAAAAAGGTAAAAAGCTATTAAATCAACACCAGGATGAGTGCCTCTGTACAAGAGAGCTGGAAACTATTACCTTAGTCTTCATATTTCTCTCTGTGTAAAAGGCTGTAAACGTATCACAGCCAGCTTCTCAGTTTTGTGTCTTTTATTCTAGACTAGCCCTGAGGGCAATGGGTGCCATATATAAGTTTCTATGAGTTGCTCTCAGGCCATGCACAGTGACCAGCTACCCTCAACAGCTCATGACAGCAATTCATTTCTGACAGAAGTGTTGGTAACTGCTTTCAGATGCTTTCAGAAGGCAGCAGTTCCTTGCAGGGGCTCACTAGGCACCGAAGGGTGATGATGACCATATCCCGCAGCTGAGATGTCTTGAGCTTTTGCAGCTTCAGGACTTAGAGTTCTTCACTGGCATTGCATTGTTAGTTATATTTGGGCCTTAGTTGGCTTAAAGGAGAGAAGACATTCTGTAAATGTTGGATACTAATGAAGAGCACTAATTCAGCCTGGCAATATACCCCTGGGGAACAAAAATATTTGCATATGTATTTTATTAATAGATAAACTAAGGTTCAGCTTGCAAAGACAATAAGAATGGCAGAGACTGGCATAAGAATATAGTAACAGTACATTTATTATATAATTTGAGTGCCTTATATTTGACCAAATTGTATCTTTTTACAAAATATTAGTGGATCTATATATAAGATATACCTTGTGGTCCTTTTTTTTTTTCTCTTACTTCTTCAAGTGTTATTTGTTTTTTCTTCTTTTGCACAGTTTTTCTTTTTATGTTTCAAAAGGAAAAACAGGTGCTTTTTCTTTCTGACCCTAAACTCACCGTCAACTGCCCTGCTGAATTGAAAACCATTTTTTCTCTGCACTTTGCTGGTTGTTTAAGTGTCTGTCCAAAGGTTTATTTCATAAATTAAGTCTTAAATGAGCTAAAAATGCTCAGCTCTCACTAACCCCTGCCAGTTTCTGCTGACTAAGGGAACCCAGTATCTACACCTGAGGATGTTTATTCAGCACCACAGACCTATACAAAAGCTCTTTATTCTTCTTAAGTTGACCAAGCGCTGAAATAATGCTCAGTCTCAAATTAACAGACCTGCTCTGCAGACAAGGTTTTACTCTGCTTGCAGAAATGAACTGTTCTCTGCTTCCAAAGAACTAATTATAACAGCACCTGGCGGCATCGCTGCAGATAGGGGCCTGTCAGCATTTTTTTCAGACCCTCTTATGTAGAAGTTTATAGCTTGGCCATTTAAATTTGCTTCAGCCTAAAACTTAATATAAAATTTCTAGTAGAAGGCACTTCTACCAGATATGATTTGAGTGACCAGATTCATTTATTCTAGACAACTTTTAACAAATTCAGTCTATGAAACAGCACTTTTAATATAAATACATAAGTGGGCTGCAGCTGATTATTTTCTTCTTTGTATCTTTAACAAATAAGTACTGATCATGAATACATTTGAAAATAACTCATTTTCACACATACTTTTGCCTACATATAATTTTAAACCTTTATGTGTTGAAATGATTAGGAAGAACATCTTATTAATAGTGACGGAAGCATGTTTAACAATACACTTTTATAAGTACATATTTACATTACATAAAATCACATATAAAAATCCAACAAACAGACTTACTCCACTACCCAGCTATACAATTATTTTGCTTTTATGTGGAATGACAGACTGCACAGTAGATCTGACATTTGGCTGTAAAATGGTGCTGGGTCAGGCAAGTCCGAACAAATTTGTCTAACTTGAGAATGGAATTATACCAGAATTACCTGCCTTCCTTCCCACATCTATTTATTTTTTAAAGAAGAAATGAAATGAATTCAATTATCAGGACTATTATATCTTCCAGACTGATACACTTTAATCAATTAAGCCTTCAAGCTTGAAGAGAATTTATGTCATCCAACTTTGCTTAATCCAGCTAACCCCTGCAAAACAAGAAAGGATTTCTAATGCCACAGTGCTGCCCTATAAGAGTGAGATAAGGAAGCATTACTGATAGGCTTTTCCAAGCAGTATACCTTGTTACCTTTGTTTATGCAATTCCTGGTTGCCTTAAAAACACACTGTTAATATTTTATGTAATTCTAGTTCACTACACTGATTTAATTGCTTACCAGAGCTTTTCTAATGTCTCACTGGAAAAAAAAAGCCAAGAATATATATGACCAAAAAAAAAAAACTTCAGAAGTTACAACTTAGGAATTTCCAGACACATTGTTATCATATTTCCCTGGCAATTACTATCAGTCTAACTCCAGCATCCAGCAATATGCAAACTGAAAATAACTCCCCACTACCAAACTATGAAAGAGAAATGCCAGAATTTGATAAGAAGCTGAGCTCTTTTACACAAAAATAAATACTTTTAGGTTTCCCCAGATGTATGTATTTTTGGCAGAATTACTGGAGCCCCTTATGACATATTTATGGCACTCAGTCATTTCAGAAGGACCTGGGAGAAGGAACATTATGAACAGTGTCGTTTAGTGACCATTGCCCACACTGCCCCACACGGGTGCTGCAGTACTCCATGAGCTTGGCATCGTGCAATGAGAGCAGTGGTGAACATCCAAGAAACTGAATACATCTAAATTAACTTGATGATTTTCATTAAAGAGCATATGTTAATTTGACTGATGAAATAGGAAATACATACAGAAGAGGTTAGCTCTGAATATGAAAGCAACCAGAGCCTTATTGTTTTCAAAGAGCAGTTTAAGTGAATTAACCACTTCTCTATGAAGTGTATAAATGCAAAAGTTTATATTAAGTTCTAGTGCTTTCAGATTATGAATAAAAAATATTGTGCAATGCCTGAAACACAAATTCAACAGCATGATACTAAAGTTATATTTGTTACTTCAAGCTTTATTCACTTCCAAAGCTTAGAAACCTCTGCATATGGAAAAAGGTGGGCATTTCAGGAGGGAAGGAGAGCTTGCTCTATGGTTTGCAGAGCCGTACTCCCAGTATTAGCTATAACTCCTTACCTTCAGCTCCCTGGCATGGAGATGAGCTGTGCCCACTGTGCCAGGAGCATTCCCAACCTGGTACCACAGTAACTGCAATGCCATGGCACCAGTGCCCTTCTACCAGGTGCCATGACACCTAGGGCCCTTCTACCACTTTTCAGGTCGATGTGGTTGACTTTGCCCAGGACTGGCTAAGGAGGCTGATGTGACATGTTTGCTGTTGTCTAGGGACAGCCACAGGGTCTGCAGCCCTGGAAAGAGCATGGTGAGGACCACACAGGATGAACACACGCTTGACATTTATGACTGCCTAAGACTGATTCCAAGATGATATTACCCAAGCTTTAATACCCTCTGCTAACCCGATAACTAACTTAACTAATTCAGTATTCCCATTACATGTTTTTTAATTATTAATTCATTAAGACAGAGGTTAGGGCATTGGAAGATACAGTGAAGTCTTCAGCTAAACTGTGACAGAAGAATCACAAGAGCTGCAGCTGTGTGCATGATGAAATTCTTTTGCTTTTGCCCTGAGGTGCAGTCAATTATTTCTCACTAGGAAGACTTTTCTGCAAACCCTGTGGATAAGATTTATTGGATTTGGACCAGTGGTTGCTAAGCCCTTGGTCAAGAATCCATCTATCGCACTGCTACAGCATGCATGCTCTACAGTCTGGCTCTCCTCTTTCTCATCCCCTCTCAGGTCTCGCTCCTTCCTATTGACAGCTCTTATCTCCCAACTAAACTCTGTCCCCAGCATCTATGCATTTATTCCCGTGTAATACAATGTATTCATTTGGAATTATATTTCTAACAGTATTCTCTCAAATTAATGAAGGACTCACATCTGTGTGCTAAGTGCACACTGCTGTTTCCTCCTTGTGCACTACCATGACTGAATAAACCAGCCTCATCCAGGAAAGTACTCAGGTCTTTGCATGGGTGCATGATGGTAAGGATGGATGTTTATTTTTACAGGAAGTCATCTAGGTCTGAAATTAATATTCCTTAACCCTAAATAGAAATATAGAAAATCCTGTTTCTTAGGGTAACAAACATGAAAAAAACACACTACTTGTAGAACAGAGTGAAAAACCACTGCCAGAATACTGCCTGTGATGGAATCACAGGTGTTTCAGACTAGTTGCTGTGGCTAATCCCTGGGAGAAGACTACAAGCGGTGTTTTCCAAGCTCACAGCCTGCGGTACACCACTGTGATATGTGCTCCAGGGTTTTCCTTGCATTTAATTTTCCTTGCATTTCCTTGCATCACAGCCTTGTCCTTCACTTCTAAACACCAGAGTGCCCGTTTGTTTCTTTTGGCCCTCGAAGGCCAGTGAGGGAACTCAGTATCAGGACAGAGCATGACAGCACAGATTCACTATCTTTGGGCTCTGTTCTTTGTCAATCACCTGTGCAACATTTAGACTTTCAGTATTTTAATTTTTAAATACCACTAACTATTAAATATCATGTAGTGCTTTCTAAATGTTATTTACTAAATGCTACAGATCCCTGAAGAATACCTGCAGCTCTCTGTTATTTTCCAGAACTGCAGTGGTTGATCCCAGTTGCTCAGCTCACCACCAGGCTCCCAGCTCCCAACCTGCCTAATACAGGACATGCAGTGGGAGAGATGTCTTCTGCAGCATGTCAATGTGAACTTGGGCTGCTCAGAAAGCAGCCAGGCCCTTCAAGCACTAACACACAGTAATTAGTAACTAGATTGAGCTCACATGTGAAATTATGTTCCCAAATAATTTCCTGACCCATTATAATCACTTTTTAATGAGCTGCTAGAAAAGTATATGAAAACCTTCAGGTACGAATTCCAAATGAAAACATTTAATAGAAAAAGATATATACCAAAAAATTATAGTCTATTAATAATAAAGATAATTAAGTAGAGGAAATTCTTTTAAATTTAAGCCCGAGAACAAGGTAAAGTGACTTCACATTTAGCAAACTGAGCCAGAAGTACACACATTAATAACCTATCTCGGTGCTACAAAGGACAGGCAGAAATGCAGCACAAGAAGAGCAAGGCCATAGCTGGCTTTTGGGGGGTAGGCATGGTATCAGGGTGGAGCTGCATGGGCATGAGTCCTGCAGGAGCTGCTGCTGCCACCTTGGTATCAGAGCCTGCAGTGGGTTATCAATTAATTAAGGGCCTGCAGAGGCATCTCCTCTGCCAGGGAGCTGAGTGGAGAACACTGTGAGTAGTGTGAAATTATGTGTCACAGAATCACAGAAAAGCAGGGATTGGAAGGAACCTTGAGATATCATCTAGTCCAATCCCCCTGCAGGAGCAGGAACACCTAAATTAGGTCACAATCCATGTAAGTATGTGGGAAATGTGTCAAAAAGCGTATTTATAAATATATACATTATATATAAATATAATGTATTTATAAATATAAATACAGTCTGATGTACAGTAA
This sequence comes from Perdix hodgsoniae, assembly GCA_035772895.1. Classification (NCBI taxonomy): domain Eukaryota; kingdom Metazoa; phylum Chordata; class Aves; order Galliformes; family Phasianidae; genus Perdix; species Perdix hodgsoniae. The sequence goes on from JAPSGF010000015.1 coordinate 6,632,695, forward strand.
TATAAATACATGTCTGATGCTTCAAAAATAATGTCTCCTATTTATTTCCATGGTAACTGCAATGGATACAAAAGGCACAATATTTGAGTGAGAAAATTCTCTGCAAAACACTTCTTTTCAACCTAATCACCACCATAAACTATGCATTTTTGCCAGAGATGAACAAGAGTCTGTGCTTGTGAAGATCTGTACCAGCAGAGCTGGTTTCACTGCTGTTACAATTAGGTCATTGCTAGGAAAATGTTGCCCATGCAGTCCATTGTTCATTAGCCTGAACAGAGGAAAGTCAGAAGGTACCAAATTTGGACTATATGGTGAATATGGTAGGACAGCCCAGCCAAGATAGCAAGGCGTTCCATGGTCTTCAAAATGATATGGGGTCTGGCATTTCTGTGCTGCAAGAGAAAAGATGTCTTCTCTAGTCTGATTCTGGAAGTTCAAAGCTTCAGCTTAGTCAGTGCCATAATGTAGCAGTCAGAGCTGACAGTTTATCTGGGTTCCAGGAAATTTAGAAGGATCACACCATTTACTATCCCAAAAGACAGTACAAACCTCTTTACCCCCTGAAGGCTGCATCTTGAACTTTTCTTTGACATGGAATTCATGTCACCGCTCCATGGACTGTTTTCTTTATTACAGCTTGTAGTGGTGACAGCACATCCCCAGTAATGATATGATCTAGGAAACCATAACTTTCAGCCTTATATTGGTTCCTTAACTCCTGGAAAGCTTGTCATTGAGACTGTAGCATGTCTTTCGTGTCGCTGTGGTCTCTGCTGTGTGCCACCCATCACCTCACTGTGCTCACACCCGCTATTTGACCTCCATAAATGTTCAGCAAGCACTGATGAATGTCAGTGGGTGACATTTTTTCCGCATGGAGAAATTCAGTGAGACACCTTTGCTTCATACACACTTCCACACCAGATGCCATTTTGTCAGACTACACCTTTGCTGTCATCTGTCACACGACAACAAAATGTAATGGGATATTGGTAGGAAGATTCAGTCTCTACTGCCATACCACCAATACCTGCCTCTGTCATTGTGGGCCAATGAAATAAAATAGGAAACATTACTTTTATATATGTGTTTATGTTTATGACTTCCTCAGCTGCTCTGTAAATAAAGCAAGGAAATAATTCATGGTCAAGTATATACTTAGATCATAGAATCACAAGGTTGAAAGGACCTACGAGATCATCTGGTCCAACCATCCTATCACCATTAGTACCCACTAGTCTACAAACCATATCTCATAGCATCTTGTCCAGATGCCTCTTGAACACCACCAGAGATGGTGATTCCACCACCACCCTGGGCAGGCCGGTGTAAGTACTAGCATCCAAATACTAAAAAAAAATGATGTGAAAGTGTACAATCAAGGAAAAGTAATATAATTGAAAAGTACAATCAAAAATAGATGTATAGTCAAGGTGTGAAAATAAACCAACAAAAGAGTTAGGCACAAGGGTAACAAAAAGAAAATAGGTGGAATGCTTACCTGTGCAGAGGGCTCACTGCAAAGGGCTCCAAAGGAGGGGATCTCTCAGAAGAGATCCTTCCTCCCTGGCAGTCAGCACTTAAATGGGTCTGGAGAGGTGGAGCCTGGCTCCACCCACCCCTTCCTGCAGCACAGGTGAATTGCTTTCACCTGTGCTCCCAGGGCTGACATACTGCTTGCCTCAGATAGCTAATCAAAGGTTCAGGCTGTGATTCAGCAGCTCCCATACAGAAAGTTAAACCAAAAGTATTCTAGAACTAGTTCTCTATCTTGATGCATTTGTATTTGCTGAGCATTAGCACTGTATATTTGTAGGAAAACAGATACATTTTATTATGTGGGAAGCAAAAAAAAAAAAAAAAAGAAAGAAAAAAAAAAAGAAAAAGAAAAATCTTCAAGAACATTTCCAAGAAAATGCCAGGCATTTTCCCAAAAGCCAACTTGTTCTGGTTTCCCCCAGCAGATGTTTGTTACTTGATGGGCTCCTGAGAACAGCTGAGTCCACTGCAGCTCAGTGGGAATCAACTAAAGCTAAAGAGAATTGTGCTTTTAGCTTGGACATCCCCCCATCAGTCTACAGGCTGCTGTTTAGTGCATAGTCAAAGGACATAAATAAGACTGCATGACTAGCAAAGCCAGCCTCCTAGCCCAGATGGCCAGGAAGCATGGAGAGTTTTGAGAGGAATCCACAGCCTTTGTGGATTTGGTCTGACGAACAAGTATGAATAAGAAATAAAGTAATAAAAGTCACATTCTTCATACAGGTATTTTGAACAACTGGAGAGAAAAAGGTTAAACTATTTGGATACTTGGTATTTTAGGGCCAGATAAAAATGCAGATAAACCAAGCAAGGTGATACACTACCCAATCAGGTGGCAAACGTTTGCCTGATAAGGTGGGAATCACAAGACAAAAGTCTTCAAATGAAATTTGTGCTTAAAATACAAATGTTGCACATACTACATTTAAATGTAAATAATGGTCTAGTATACCAAGCTATATATTGAATAAAAAGACATGTCTTTGCCTTCCCTGGTTGTGACCTAGTTTAATATGTGTATTTCTTAATAAAGCATGAAACGCAGCACTTCAAAACAAAATTTTATCAAACTAAAAGTATATTTCAGACTGGAGAACTGCAATGCTGTGACTGGAATAAGATTTAGGACCTTAAACTGACTTATTCCCCATACTGACGTGTCACCTTCCTTGGACTGCTTAATATAAAACATGATGAAATCTAAAGATGGTAAAGATGGTTAAAAGGAATCATAAGTTTCTGAGCAGTAGTGCGCTACTAGAACAGATCTAGAAAGAATATAAGCAGAAGTGTCATGATGCCATTTTGAAGCAAGATTTCAGGAGAAAGATGCAGCTTTAATGCCTGTAGTTAGCATAAAGACATCTGGTTACTCCCTGTTCATTTCTTAGTGTTCTCCCTCTGAACACTCTAACAGGCTGACAGCACCCATGCAAATATCCTGTTATTCCTGAAGGACACTGAAATCTCCTTTCTATTGAAGAAATGTTTTGTCCTGCACTGTCAGTGGTGTGTGTTTCCATAGAAAATAGTTTGGAAAAAGGTTTCCCGACTGCATCTGTGATGCCACAGGAGAGAATGAGGGCTTGAATATTTATCTTATCTTAGGGAATTCTCTTTAGTACCATCAATGGCAAGTTTTTTGCTTTGAAAGGAAGTAATTCCCTCCAGAGTTTTGTGACACTAAACAGAAAGGTCCCTGTGTTAAGCACATGACCTGCTCTCATCTGCTGCTTTGCCCACACTCAGCCTGAAAGAACTGACCACTTCAGGTGAGCAGTGATGTGTGTATCAGGCGAGCGCAATGGCTGCTGTGGAGGCTGGTGATGTTCAGCCTGCTGTGCACAGCACTCCTTTCACTCCTGCATTGCCGCACATTCACTGTTTCAAGTAAGTGTTCAAGTTTCTAGGTTCTTGTAGTGGTTTCTTGTTTCTATTTTGTCTGAAACACCATCTAAGGTGACAGTAATTTTAGTAAATAGCATTTTCAGACTAAAAATCCACATACAATTTAAAACACCCAACATCTCTTGAGGACACAGCTCCCTGCTACCATTTAAGAGTGTTATGAAAACCTATTCTGAGGTTCATATAAACATCTACAGGTTTGGGGATGAGCTCACAGCAGTCCAGACAGCTAGAAAAGGAAGAAAGCCCTATTGCCTTTATTCATAGGAATTGGTAAGCTGTAAAAAATTGAGAACCAAAAACTGATAGCTCCAACTCCCTTTAAGACATCAGAGTTGATGCCCTTCCCTACCAGGGAGCAGGAGGAGATAAAGCCCTAAGCACCAGCTTCACAATGATTCTTCTAAGAGTCTCAAATTCCATGCTGTACAGAGGCAGCCTGAGATTTTAATTAACATTTGCCTCCAACAAACATGTTTACTATCTTGAGAGCCTTTTGTTTCTTAAAGATTCTGTTTCTTTCAGCAGCCTGTTGCATCTTGCACTATGGATAATTCCTTTCTTTGAGCCTGTATTCTTCAATGAGCCATGTTTATCAAATTCATGAGAGGATCTTGAAACTAAGGCCAAGCCTTTTCAGCTGTATAAATTAAATGTGTTTTTCTCCCTGTCAGAATTGCAAAACAGTGACTGTTCCAAAAAGAATGCTTGAAGCAAGGGAAAAAAAAAAGTTCAACTGTATCTACAATCTAATTTAAATGTTGTGATGAATACCACTGTCTTTTCATAGTCAGTTGTGTGACACTTGTCCATGTTATACATTTTTAAAGCTATCAACTGCATAGATTTTTTTTTCCCAGAAGAATTAATCACATCCCTGAATGCATGCATATAGCTAGAAAAGAATCAGTCCTATCAAGCTTTGAGCAGTGGACATGGTAGGCTCTGTGGAAGAAAGCCAATATGGCAAAGAAATTCTGTCCTAAAAAACAATAAATAATAAAAATCTTGTCGTGTCTGAGTATATAGGAGAATTAATCAGAGGCAGAAGTAAATGTAAATGATAGGGAGAATATTAAGTAACAAATTAGCACAAAAATTATGCTTTGAACCAATCTCAGAAGAAGCTAGGCGCCATTAGGCAATTCCTATTGTCTTAGCAAGCATCAGTGTGAATGAAACTATTTTTCGGTTGAAAATATGATTACCAGTTCATTAATCAAACCATTTGTTAAATTTGAATGGCTGTATTCTGTCTTCTACCTGGAAGAGGAATATAAATAAAAAATACTGCAAGAAAATTTCATGGAAAATTTGATAGGAAAGCCTTACTTCATTAGATTTCTGTACCTCCAGTGTAAAGAATGTAGCCAATAGTGCCACTTAGTGCTTTTGGCCTGACCCCACCAAAACATCTATTTCTAGGGACCACCTTAGGGTATAAGCTGTCTCAGCAAACAGGCATTTTTAGATTGCTTCATTCTACATACAACACACTATTGGGGCTCCTCATGCATCATTTAAACTCCCTTCAAACTGTCAATTCTCTGTTAACTTCTTTAATTCGGCCACATACTCAGAATGTTAGTTCTCTTCCAAATTTACTTACAGAAACATAGATACTCTTCAAATCACAAGCAGCAATGGGAATGGGTGATTCTGGATGTTTTTTTCCATGCTATCAGCAGCTGCTTTGTCTGCTGGTTTAACAAAGGCTTTCCATATGTGCAGCAAGTTGTAGGATCTTTGCCCCCATTACACTCAGAAAAAATAACACTTCTATTTCATCAGCGGTGTTATTAGAGTTGGTTCAGGCTTTTTACAGATCATACCACTGAACTATCAGGCAGTCCCATTTTCACCCTACAACAGGCATTTTTAATCTCCTCACTGTTTTTCCCTTTTCCAGTATGACTTTCATTGGGTCTGCTGCTGCATTTGGGATTTATGTCCATTTACTGCCCAACATCTCAGCTATTACTTCTCCTAGCATAACATCAGAACACAGCAAACACACAAATTCTCTTAGATTCTGAATTTCTGTGGATAGTCAGCATTGCAAAAGGCTAAACTTTACTCTTAGCATGATGACTATTATTTTCTGTTTCCTTATAAAGGACAGAATATGGTTTCAACTTAGTTGCTTGAAAGTGCTTTGAAGAGACACCATCTTCTTCCTGTGCTCTGCTGGAAACATTTAACTTTCAATTTCCCAAGGAATGAAAAGGACATGCATTAATCCTGGAAGATGGGGCATTTGCATGGCTACTTATTGCCCCTGTGTTTTATTATGGACACACTAAAAAGCATAAAATTCAGGTAATGAAGAGTTACAAATATACTTTTTTAAAAATATGAAGTTATTCTTTTTGTTCTCCTTATGTCACCTGCGCTCTTGTTTTTGAGTCCTTACTACTCAAATGAAATATCAGCTATCTTAAAGATGCTATAGCCTGACAAAAATATTTAATACTGTTTAAGTCCTTAAGAATGCTTCTTCTCCCAATTGAACACTACTGAATTATGTGGGAACAAATTGGTAGCATCGGCTCACAAGCCAGAAAATGCTTTCCTTCCCTAAGGATTGTAATTTTCATAAACGGGCACCAGTTGCTGAAAGGTTCTTTCTTCTTTTCTTCTGAAAGTGACTGTGCATCAGGGTGCTTGAGAGGCTGTATTTAACCATGGCCAAACTAAAAAGAATGACAAAAAATGCTTTATAATCCAATCCAGCCTAGTCTAGGTATTTTTAATGCAAATGGAAATCTTTCATAGAAGTACCTTGTTATAAGTTTTTTTTTAATTATTTCTTAGCTGAAGAGATGGGTCTTCATTGTCGGTTTCATTCCTGTGTTTTTTTTGTGTGTGTGTGTTTTCGTTGTTGTTGTTTACTTTGGGTAACTTATCATAGGGCAGAGTGGTAAGAGTTCATATTATTTACTAAAAGGCAAGTACTGGTGAATTATGCATGCAGTCGCATCAAATATTTTTTTTTCTGTGCTGATTTCTTGCATTTAGTACTTCATGTGAGTACTCTTTAATTAGCAACATGTAATTTCTCTTTGTAAAATAAACTATCCTTCAATTGTAAGGATTAGCTTTCTCAAATTTACAAGCTCCACAAGTAGTGCTTCCACCTGTCTACTAAGCTTTCATGACAAGCAAAATTATGTACAAGTAAGTTTCTGATGCCAGAAACAAAGAGGAGAAAATGTCTTAGGTTCATGGGTTGTAATACATCAAAGCTTCATACTACAGATGAGGTTGATAGATGACTATCTCAACTTTTGCTCAAAGATGCTCCCCTTGTAAATGTTCAAAAGAAAGCTTTAGAAAGACCTCTTTTAATTTCAGAGGTTTTCAAGAGAAAGTAGTGCTCAAAAGAAAATCCTCAAGAACAAAAACAATTTACTACACTTTGAGAGGAAAGTAAATTGCCAGAGACCAATCTGTATAATGCAGTAAGACTGTCTGACAGAGTTTTAAGTACTGCAGATACTGTGGCATGTTTTCTCTCATGAATTTATGCCAATTAGATGAAATTGGAGAAGAGCTTCTCAACAGTTTGAACCAAATGGAGGGCCAGAAGCTCATGGAAGAAGAGCTTAGAAGGAAGAGAAGCAGGTCATATTTGCTTCTGAAGGAAGTCTTGCTTTGCAAACACAAAGAGTCAGGACAGTTCTGGTTGTTTTGATTCCCTTAGTAGGCTGACATCCTACTAGCTGAGGCCCTAGCAGTCCAGGATATTCTTATTCTGACTAATTATCTGACATTGTACCCATTGTTTATTTTTGTTTTTATCCTCATCCCAGAAGAAGTTTGTCCACTCGGTACCACCCCGGTATGTTTACTGATGAAGGGAAGGAGACCTTTGGTTCTAAAGAGGATATGTATGGACATTGTCAGCTGTATACTGGCAATGGTTCCCATTTGTGCTCATCATTACCCTGACCACCTAAGAGTGACTTTCACCTCCTTATTTCCCAGGCACACCCTGACCTTGTAAGAGTAGTTTTCACTTGCTCTATTTACCAGGCAGTGAGAATGCTTTCAAGATTATACTGCTTTAGACAACTTAAGAAACAACTGCATTCTCCTTTTCAATCATTTTAGATTCTGGCCAGTCATCTAATTCTTTTCCTTTTTACAAACTAATGCGTTGCTAACAGAAGACAGCTAGATCTTCCAGCCATAGAAGACCATTAAGATTTGTATTGTAACACAAATGAAGCCAAAGTAAACTTTCAGGAGATTCAAAAGTACTGGTCATAGACAAAGGAACATAAAGTCATAATATTTACAAGTATCTTTTCATTTAAAAACAGCATATATTTTTCTGCCCTTTTAATAGCCATCTCAAATAACACTACCGAGTGTTGAATGAAAATGATTTTATATATACGTATATGAAAGAAAAGCACATACCATATGGTTTTCTTTATGTTTAGAAGACAGAAAAAGGATTGGGGGAGTAAAATCCCAAATCCAAGACCATCTCAAGAGGCTGACTGCGTCCAAGTCTATGGGGCCAGATGACACACATCCCAGGGTCCTGAAGGAGCTGCCTGATGCAGTTGCCAAAATGCTTTCCATTGTATTTCAAAGATCATAGCTTTCAGGTGAAGCCCCCCATGAGGGGAAAAAGGGAAATGTCACTCCCACATTCAAGAAAGGAAGAAAGGAGGACCCAGGGAACTACAGGCTGGGAGAACTCATTGAGAGCAGCCATTCTGAGCAGGACGTGAGACAACAGTGTGCACTTTCACTCTTGAAGGCCAGCAGCACCCAGAGCTGTATCAGAAGACTGGTGGCTAGCAGGGTGAAGGAGACAATTATCTCCATCTTTCTCTGGCCTTGTGAGGTCCCATCTGGAGTACTGTGTCCACGCCTGGCATCCCCAGTACAAGAAGGATGCAGAGCTGTTGGAGTGAGGCCAGAGAAAGGTCATGAAAGTGACCAAAGTGCTTGGATCACCTCTCCTAAATAGAAAGGTTGAAGCACTTGGGCTCATTTATCTTGGAGAAGGTTCTGGGAAGTCCTCATTGAAAGAATCTTACATGTAGGAGGGAGACTGACTTTTTACAGTCTGATAGGGATAGAACAAGGGGAAATAGCCTTAAAGTAGAAGAACAGAGATGTTAGGAAGATTTTTTTTTATTTATTTCTTTTATTTATTTATTTATTTTTACACAGAGGGTGGTGAGGCACTGAAACAGGTTGCCAGAGAGGTTGGGGAGGTCCCATCTCTAGAGCCATTCAATGCCAATTTGGATGGGGTCATGGCAGCCCGATCTAGAGGTTGGCAATCTGCCCACAGCAGGGACATTGGAGTTAAATGATCTTTCAGGTCCCTCCATCTCCCCCCCCCCAACCTAAGCCATTTTATGATTCTATGATATAATTCCATGAACTTAATTCCCTTCCAAAAGATGGTGAGATAATGTAGTTCTGTTTGGGAGATTACATAAGAAGCTAAAGAGATCAAATTACAGCAAATAAATTATGTTCATGATTAATTATTTTAATATTAGAGATATCCATAAAATGATAAGGCCTTCCTGCTCTCTTCTTTGCTTTCTTTTTGATAAGTAGGATAATAATGCAAGTTAAAAATTAAAGATGTTCAGACTGTTAGATGAAAACAACAGTGGGCAGTAAGCAGTCTGTAATAATATTCGAGAGGTGTGGGGAGGAAAAGATGTCATTAACTCCTTAATAGCATATTATTTTTTCATAACTTTTAACTTCTAAATTATTTTTAATTGATTTTTTTTTTTTTAATCTCAAACCTATTTTCTGCCTCGTCTTTCTGAAATCAGAACAGTTATGAATACTTCCCCTGTTCATTTGGCAAGAGTTGAGAAACACATCTGAATTTTTTCATACAAACAACTGTCTTAGAAGCAGGTCTCTTGCCCTTTGCTACATTCTTATTAAGACATTCTAGAAAAGTCCAATTTCTTCTTTTTGCTTCTCACACATACCAAGACAAATGTTTTTGATTATTGCTAGAGTGGGCTTTGCTGTAACTGTTCAACAACTGCATTATCAGTCATTTTACTATCAGTCTTTATACCTTATCAGTTAAAAGATATTTTGTCCCCATGGTGTAATTTCCTGGAGTTTCTTTGCAGGGGTTTTAAATAACTAAATTAATGAGTTCTGCAAGTTGAAAGAACACTATAAGCACAATTCCATTTATTTGATGAATCCAACTAAATACAATTCAGCAATTTGATTTGACTAAGTGGTTTCTGACAAGATGCTGGAATTACAAGGAAAGAGGCACATAACATGCTCTATCTTCTAGCCAGTGTTTGTAAAGTACCGGTATCTGTTTACTTTATTTTAATATTCTGTACTAATTTTAATAATTCTAACACGCCTGTGAACATTAAGTCATTCTCCCCATATACTTTTCACTGTTACTAGGCCTTTAATATAAAATCAACCTGTAAGTCCGTCTCAAGAAAGGGCACTCAGATATGAAATAATAAAATACCTATATGAAGAGTATATATGTTTTTCTCAGCCTTGTGATTCTTGACACTAGTTCTTCCCTACTGGCGTTAAGTCATTTGATAACTCTGAGGACTCTGTCCTCCTACCACAAGATCATGCTTGCCGAGCCAACACCTGAGCATGCAGCCTGAATGCAGAGCACACTTTGATCCTAATACCTGCAAGGAATGATGACAATGAGTATGCCTAAACAAAGTCACTTGGCTTAACTGCACTACTAAGTAATGAATCTGTCTGTGTTGTGCATTTTCCTGCCATTTCAAATTTCAGTGACTTTTTTTTTTCAGCAATGGAAACCAGCTTTCTGTAAAAGTCTCACTTTTCTCTTCTAGCAGTTGGTGTGCAGTACATCATTCCTGAGGGACAGAGAATCTTTGGGAGTACCACTGCTTTCCAAATATGACTCTCAGAAGGAAGCTCATATCTGAAAATTGCTCTTTTGTTCTTTTTTCCATGATATGATATTCGGTTCTCACTGTGGGACCACAAGTTGAGCTAGCTCACCCCAGGCAGTTTGGGATACATTTATACAAATGATCAGAGCCATGAAGTCATTTAATTAAAAAGCTTTTGAGAATAATCCAGCATAATGAAAATGCTACTCTTTACATAATATGGAGTTCGCTACGTGCTCAAGCAATTATTTTGCTTCAGATTTTGCAGGTGATTTTTAAGAAACTCCTGCTGGTACACTCGGACAAGGTTTTATTTAGAGATTTTCAGAAGACTTTTTTTGCCTTCATTAAAGTTAGAGATGCCCTGCCCGCTTCCACATGGATGAATCAGAAGTAGGTGAAGTCAAATGCCTGAAAAGAAGCACGTTGCCATTTTATTTGGCACATGTACAGAAAAAAATTATAAGTAGCTAACTGTGCAAACTTAGTGCAAGACATGGAAGCTTTCTGTCTTGGAAGAGGCACTGCAACACTCATGAAGGACCACTTCAAGGGTTTCACATTCACAACAAATGACACAGGAGTTTCCTCACAGACCTTCCCATTCCCTAGTGCTTTCAGTTTGCAACCCATCATTATGCAGAGATTTGTTTCCTTTTTTAACCATCCACCAGTTCTCTCCTCAGCTGAAATTCACTCAACACCTTTTCACAGGTAACCTTTCATTTCTCATGTGGGCACATACAACCTTCTCAGCTATATAATTTAGTCCCTTCACAGTGACTTGCATCTGTGGATTGACTGACACAGTGACATTACATTTTCACTAGCACTGACATCACAGTGGTGCCTTTCTACTATCCAAGGGAAAAGAGAAAATGCCATTAACTCACTTGTGTACTGCATATCAAGGATAGAGGAGCCAGAAATCCCCCAAATTTCAGATCAGATAGAAAAATAGAGGACACTCAATTTTCAACTTCCCATTGCTATCACTTGGCTTTTTGTCCTTTGCTGCGCAAACCCTCCAGTGTTTCAGTCTCTTACTTGCTTGGTGCCATCCTTGCCCTTGCAGCCTTCCATGGGGAAAGCAGCAAATCTCCAGAGTAAAATAAGATGTCTGAGGTCTCCAAGACTTAATTCACTGTAGTATACAAGTCAGAAGTCTCCTTGCAGAGAACTACTAATGAACTGGTAGGATATTTCACATTTTAAGTCCACGGTGCTGCAAGTAACTGTAGATTCACCAGAAGTCAGTAGTCCTTCTCATTCAGGCATAGTTACCACAAAAGAAACATGTCACAGGCCAGTATTAGAAGACAAGTGTTGCATTAGTACTCACTGTAGCAGGGAATAAAAACATATTGAGTTATGCAAAAAAAAAAAAAAAAATCCATAGTTTCCTAGATTTGTGGCTTTAGGCTATTTCATCTTCTTAAGAGAACTGAAACTACAATGCTCAGAAATGGTAGACTTTCTGATTTTCCTGTGTACATTATACCACTAACATTAAGGGCTATGAATACACGGTAGAGAATAAAGGTACAAATACACAATTTAGAGTTCTCTCTCCGTACAGCAGAATATTGTCTCTCCAGTGGCTGCAGTCTTCTAGGTGTTACTGACTTTTGCCGAAATGTGAATTATGGGATTTCCTACTATAAAATGGCAGCTATGATTTTTCATTCCATCTTACATTGTGTTTAAATCACTTGGTTTAGTAGTTGCTAGACTAATATTTCTAATTTTCTGCAGCAAATTAGATGAGATTGAATTTGAAGCAAGCATATTTACTTATTCTGCAATGAGACAGACCCTTAGTCATACAAAAATCTCTATCTGCCAGTGTAATACAGCCCAGTAAATCATCCCTATGACAACTCTGGCTTTGTTTCTGTGAAACAGACAGTGTTTCAGGGTTTTCTGTCAATCACAAGAGCATCTGCTTTTCCTTGTGGATATTTCCATCCACAATTCAGAGGGTGTGTGTTCAGAGATAACGGCTGATCTAATTTCACACAGGAAAATAAATGCATTCAGATAAGGTGAGAGGGGAGTAATTGAGTTAAAATCTGTCTGGTGTGCGACAGCAGAGATCAGATATACTCTTCATTCATGTTGCTAAAATTGCCATTAATAACTACGGATGAGTGAGAAATGGACTGTATCTCACTCTTCTCAGAACGGTTTTCCAAGCAGCTGCTTTTCACTGCTAATTACTAACTTGCACTAACAGGTGCAAGTTCCTTTGTTGAACAGTGACACCCTTCACAGAAAGTATTGTAAATAAACTTCTGTGAGGTCCAATATGCTGTTCAAATGAAAAAGATGCTGTGGGTATTGTATTGTTGTTTTTCTCCAACTAATGTGTGGATAGAAGTTGTTCTGAGCTACATTTTTCTCACTGACAGCAATGCAGCTAGGTGAGGAGCATGATAGGTTTCTTTTGAACTGTTCCCAACATCTTGAGGATCTTGATATGCTGTTTACATTTCTTTGCATTAGTTATTAAAATCTTCCTAACTGTGTGCTTTACTTCCCAACTGATTGCTCACAAAATACTGCAATCCATACCATTGTGCTACACCTGATTTAATTCTGTTATCAGCTGCATTACCTAAAGGATAGCAGAGGGGTAGGCCAGTTTGTATTCCACTGTGACAGTGACTTCATTTTTATCATAATGGAGTCTGAGCTCCATGACTCTTGTAACTACACTCCACACATCTGTTTGGTCTCTTTTCTTCAGATGGAAGGCCAGCACAACACAGTGTACAACCCCTCTGAAAATGCCAGTCCCAAAGGATAGGAGTTACTGGGCCAGCAGTAAAACTGAGTAGTAATGCAAGATAAACATCTGAGTCTGTCTTGGCTTCACCCGGTACAGGGATGTCTCAGGCAAGAAAGCACAAAACACAACTGCAGCAAGGGAAGGGCCATTGCACATGACATTCCTGAGTGTGCAGCTATGAGATTCTGCTGGATTGGTATCTGTAATACAAGGACTAACCACTACTCAGAGAACAAAGTCTCATCAAGCTTCACAGAGCCAATCTGTGGATTTTCTGAATGCCAGAAAGGATGCATCTACAATTTCTTCTTCAGCATCCACCTCTGGCACGCTTTTCCCTAATGACTCAGAACATCTTTCTAGATACTCCTACAATGTGCGCAGGCTGCAGTGCAATTTATTTGAACTTTAAGCACCTTGAATAGGTGGTATATTGAATACAAGGTATATTGAATACAAGGTGCAAGACATCCCTAAACTGAAAATTTTGGAAAGCTGTATAAGAGTTCAAGGAAAAATGCACTACATACTTAAGATGCTCTTTTGACCTCCTCAAGGCACCCACTGATTCTTTTTAGGGACACTTAAAAGAAAAGGTACTGGACAAGATGGGCCAGGATGGTCACTTTTCTGTTGGGTGAAGCATTGATCTGTCCTTCATCACAGTAAGGATGAACCCTTCTGTTCTGCTTTACAGGCCCCCTTGAAATAATTTGTCAGAGGTCATACCCTGAGCTAAAGTAGAGCTGAGAATAGATATAAAATCTTTGAACTTGAGGTCTCTGCCTAATGACAGACTTCTTTTACTGAAATATCACATATTTGAGACTTGGAAGAAGTTTTCTATTGTATTTTCTGCACAAAATATTCCTGCCCATTCAGTTTCCGTTATTCTTTGAAGATAAAATTACTACTACCTTCAAGTGTAGCTTTATAAATCTGTCCCATTTGTTCAACTATATGAGAATCCGCAAGGGATGACAGAAATATTAATATATGCTACGAATATTTAAATATACCTGCAGGTCTAACAATAAGTGCATTTGCATTACCATGTTTTTTTCTAACAGAACAAAAATTTTTACCACCAAACCCTTCACTCAGCAGAGTATGAATTAATATGGAATCTCTGTACGTATATACTGGCCCTAAAGGCCTCAAATACATTTGGACCATGTCAGCACTGACTTTCTTCACCCATCTCCACATCCATCTTGACATGCTTCAATACACAGTCGACACTCTATAAAAACAACTGCTGATGTTTTTTGTAGGCTTAATGTCATCACTGTTTTTTGCTACATATCTTTCCAAGTTTCATTTTGTGCATTTCTCATTAATATGTATGAACAATAAGATTTGCAGAAGTAATTCTTGCTGGCCTGACATTACTCCTATAGATTTCTGGTATTTAGATTTCTTTTATTATTATTATTATTATTTTTAAATCATGAAAACACACATGTATTACTTTTGACTACAATGTTGATATATTTCAGAGAAACTTTTGACAGTTATATTCTGTTCCTCTATAAGTGAATAATTTCTTTGTAGTAACAATGCTATCAGACAAGTCTGGTAATCTATCAGTTAATGCTGTGGATGAGCTGCATCTATTGACTCCATAACTAGATAGCATTAGAAATACTGAAGTGAGTTATGGTTATATAACATCCTCCTGGATTTTATATCCTCTATTCTTTGCCAGGCCCTCACAGAAGATTAAGTTATATTTTCCAAAGGTTCCTCGCTATTTTAGCTTGTTGTTCCTACTTGTGTATGGTGTGATATATCCACAGACACCAGGTGATTTTTAATTCTTTCTTTCACAGCTTATCTGCTCAGGAGTCATTACAAAGCCTTTTAACACTGCCTCTTCACTTCACTCCCTGTCCCTTCAACCAGCCCCTGTAGTAATCTATCCGTCAGTCACGACCCCCTTGGCATCTTCCATGAAGTATGAAAGAAAGAAATGAACCCAGGCTTCCAGGGATTTCAAACTTATCTCTGCCATTAATGTGATTTTTTTGACCTCTCAGCCCCCCGTGTTCACTGATACAGGCCTGGATCCTTGCTACTTTTGCTGCTAACATGCTTCTTGTTCCTTGTCTTTTGTACTTCCTTTGCTATATTTATGCACTTTTTCGACCTTAGTTCCTTATCAGGTTTTTACACAGCTTTAGCTCCTATCTTTGTACCTTTTCTATTCTGCTTCCCATTTTTAATTTTCTCTAAGCTGCTCTCTTCTCTTATAAATCACCTTGTTAAGCTCTTTACCAAGCTGTGTAAATCTTCCCTGAGTCCTCTTTTCTCTCACATGGACCCCTATCCAAACAGTAGCTCCTAGGCTGTGATGGCTCCCAGCAGTGTGTGCTACATCTTTGTACATAAGCTGGAGAAGTGGGATTTACAAAGTATAGACATGGGGTTTATTGTACCCAACTGTGGCATGACTAGGCAGGCTGCCTTTGTCCCTCTGAGGAATTATGTTCTTAGACAATAGAGGCTCAGCTGCATTGTGAAACACAGTTCCTTATTGTTAAGTAGACAAAATAAACCTGCCTCCCTCCTACCTATGTGTGAGTTTAGCAAGCAAGGGGAGCAACTCAAATGCAGAGGGACTTTTAATTCTATGTTTATAGCCAGCTTTAAGCTAAGAATATGGAACTTGAATTCCTTCAGCATCAGATCTCTGGCATGTTTTTTGGAGGGAGTGGGGCTTTAAACAGGAGGCAAGTGCAGCTCTGGCATTTCCAGTGCTTTGACAGGAAAGGCGGGAGCCAAAATGTTCCCAAGAGGGGCTGAGAAGAGAAGGGCAGGACTTGTTTGGCTACTTCTTCTGCACTGCTAGCACCACTTTCACCTGTGCTATGAAATCTCTGGTATTACATTGTTACCTCCTCCTCAAACCACTCTGTGAGTTTGGATGAGTTAACTACAGTAACAACACTAATATAGAAGTGATATAGCGAGCAGATGAACTGATGTGCATTTTTTATCTTTAATTACCTGATATTTCCCTTGGTACTTTTTCCTGTTAGGAAGATTTCAGTATAAAATAAACGCAGATGCCAGCCTGATAGGAGAGAAGCCAAAAGAATTTATAATATCTCAGGCATCCTGCTGAACGGATTCCAAGGCTACTCAGCTCCTGCAATCTGTATCACTATCAGCACACTTTTAAGATCAGCAGGTAACTTCTCACCATTTTTGACAAGACTCAGTTTTGAAAAAAAAAACCTGGCTTCCGATAGATGAGAAGTTATTTTGACAAAATCTGGAACCTCCCCACACTTCATGTAAAACATATTTAGAGTAAGAATAGAAAAAGTTCCAGTGCTATTTTACTTCCTTACTCACACTCAGTGCATCGAGTCTTCTCCCACATCTGGGTCAAGTTGCCTATGCAAGTACAATCTATCACCACAGCCTACTTGTTTAACCTTTTCCAGTCTTTAACCTTGATAAAATTGAGATGATTAATTTCAATTTATGGTCTTTATTCATAAGTATTGCACTAGTGCAGTTCAGCGTGCTGGTAAAAAAAAACAGACAGAAGAACTAGGAAAAATATCTAATTGTGAAAATTAAAATACACCTGAATATAGAAAGAGGACAGAATCTACATCAGTACACATCATGATTTTTCCTAGGTTGGTTTTTATCCACTTGTGTTTTAGATTCATGGTAAGAGTATTGTTCTTTGATAAGAGAGGGACAGATTTTCTAAAAAAATAGTAATATTTGTAACCTCCTCCTTGTGGTTGCTTTGTTTTAGTCTTTTTATTCTTTTTTTTACTTGCATACTTGTGGACAATAGCAACTCCCTTGTAGTGTATTGCCCATTGCACTGTTAGTGCTTCAGCAACAGAGAAAATATGCTTGTGTTTCTTTACCGACTTAGAGAAGAGACAGAGGTGGGGCATAGCGCTGTGGCTGGTCCTGCTATTTATGGGCCATGCTCAGTGGGATAAACTGTCACACTCCAAGTGTGGAAATACATGAGAACAAAGGCATCTGACAACAACACACAAAAAAAAGCAACAAGAAAAAAACAACACAACTCTTCTGTTCTCTCTCCCCCATCTCTTGTTTCTTTATCTTTCTTCTGCTTTTCTCTAACACTGATGCTAGAAGACACAGCAGGATGGAAAGAAATTAATCTTCACACATAAAGTATGATTTTTCAAAGTGAGAGTCTTGACTTGAAAACCAACTTGACTTGAAAAAACCCAAACCCATGTCCCCAGAAGCTTTTCAGAGTTGCCTAATATATTTTTAAAAACATTTACTAATCCTAACCACTTCTTCCTCCCCATCTTTCTTACCAAAAGCAACAAGGTTCAAAAGGATAGGGCTAAGTGAGAAGAAACCTCTTGGAAAAGGACTCCACAGACAAGTGGGTGCCTGTGCCAGGCATGACCGCCTGGACAACTGGCTTTCAGACAGCACAATTCTGTGTTGTAAACTTCTCACAAGTTTCACACTTATTTATAATTAACATTCCTACTAATATGAATCAGGTTTAATTTTACTATTTTTGAAATGTTGGTCATTTTTTTTCAAGTAGCTTGGTTTTTGTTCCATATCTGTAGTCTGAGCATCTGTCAGCTTAGGCAGCTATATTCTTAATTATCAGAATATTACATGATGATTTGATCTTATTTTTCTCCACTACTCATGTGGAGTCTCCTGAGCTGATTATAATACACGCAGAAACATTATGACTTTTCATTTTATAGATAGTGATCACTCAGGAGTTTTTCCAGAATATTTGCTGGGACTGTTTGCATACTATGTGTTCTGCTCTAATAACTGTTGAGTTACTTGAATAATTTCAGTTGAATTTGGCAAAGAGACATCATTTTCAAGCATATCAATTTCCTATTAGTTTAATGAAAATAGAGTAGCCAGAACCTATTAGTACCATTATTGAAGAAGAGATATCTGAGTGAATTAATTCAAGTTAGAGAGATGTGTAATGCTATAATGTGGTGAAAAGTACAGTGATAGCAGTGGGATGGCATAATCCTAGACTGCAGCAAACGAGAACAAGCCCAAATGCAGCAGCCACAGAAACAAAGAAAGAAAAACTTCTTACCTTTGGAAGGCCTCAGGTAGGCAGGTGTCTCCAATGAAAACCCCTTACCTCCACTGCCAACCCTTAGATGAGGTCTGAGAATGAGTGAATCCTGACCCCTTTCAGTCACTCAGATGTATTGCATGCACCTGAGCTCCCATGGGTTGGCCCTGCCTTCCCACCAGGTGCTCAATCACTGCTTCAGGCTGTGACTTAGCATTTCTACTACAGAGATGTTATAGAAGCTCTGCCTCTTCAGAAAAAAATATAATATAGATCTGTAGGATGTCAAGATATTCACTGAACTACTCATTTTCCTCATTATAGTCAACATGGTTAGGAACTGTTATTTTTTGTGCATCTCATTTTTCACATAATGAGTCCTGTCTGCTAAATAGGATATAAAATGCATCAGTTAACAAAGGGAAAGAATTCTTGTCCTCCAGACACACCAGCATCAACCCCTGGACAATATGATGTCTCCGCAAGAGTGCTTACATCTACAAAAAGAGTTGATTTCATCTCCTTTCATGTATTTCACTTGAGACAGTTTTTACTCTTAACAACAGCATAAGCTCATAATTAGCCGCAGCCACATGGTCACTGTTGCAGTTGGGTTCAGACTCCATCTTATCCCAAATGACGTTTCTGCCAATCACTGGGTAAACTTTTAGACACCAGGGTGCCATTTGTCCTCCTGTAGGCGGCAAGGAAAGCAACTTCTGAACATTGAGTATCTGGAGCAGCTGCTTCTGCTTTCACAGTTACCTCAAAATTTGCCCTTTGGTCCGCCTTCTCTAGCACAATTAGCTGTCACAGATGCATTACAAACAGTGACAACACCACTTAATCCATTTTTTAATCATTTCCCAATGATTTTTATTTCCCCACATAGGAAGTCTTTTATTCAGCTGCCTCCAAACTCGTGTGCTGTTACCAGCAGCTATTAGTAGGCATATGCTGAGGAACAGTTGGAAACTGTTGGGTTGTGTGTTCGGTATTGCTTTGGATCTTACATGTACAATTTTGTCTTCGACTGCCTGACTGTCAGCCAGTGCTGCCTTGGCAGTTAGCTGGGTTTGAGTGACCAGGGACTGCCTAATTGGTATCTAGCTGAGAGCAAATGCCATCATTAAAAATAGAGCTGTTTCTTGTATAACTCAGCTTATATTTTTACTACTGTGGAATGCCTGAAAAGCATAGTGTATTAAAATATATAGCTGAAATAACAAAAAGTCAAACCTGTTTATTGTTTATTCACTTCTCATTCAGGTGAAAGAAATTCTTCTGCATTCATGGGCATGCCTTTAGATTTCAAAAACAATGATTCAAATTTGGGTTAGGTCAATCATGTATTATTATCTAATATTTTTTCAAGAGTATAAAAATGTGTAGAAAGACAAATACCACCCTGATGCAGTTATAATTCCCAACTGCTAGATCAGATTGCCCAGGGCCCCAAAAAGCCTGGCCTTGAACATCTCCGGGGGTGGAACATCCACAACCTCTTTTGGCAACCTGGTTCAGCTTCTGACCATCCTCTCAGTGACAAAATTTTCCCCAGCATCTAATCTAAATCTTCACTCCTTAGTTTAAAGCCATTCCCCCTGGTCTTATCACTACCTACTGATGTAAAAAGCTGATTGCCCTTGTGTTTATAATTTCCCTTGGAAGTCTGTAAAAGTCCTGAGTTTTCTCTTCACCAGGCTGAATGAGCCCAGCTCCTTTGGCCTGTCTTCATAGTAGAGGTGAAAATTTCCCCCCCACCACTTTCCTGGGGCATGGTCCATAGGTCCTTTCACCTCTTGTCATGGAACTAGGCCAAGCAAGGCTGAATCATTACACTGCCTTGGATCACTTGTTTGTCTCTCATGTACTTTAACATTTTTTTCCAGGAAGTTCTGTTCCATGATCTTCCCAAGCACAGAGGTGAGGCTCACTGGCCTGTGAAATTTTACTTATGCAGCACTTGAAAGATACACATTACAAGCGTAGAGGATTTGCCTTAGGAGCTCAGAACAGAATGCAACTGGAAAAAGCACCAAGGTAGCAAAGTTGGTGCTGTGTGGTGCAGGTGGGAATTTGGAAGAAATCTGGAGAGCATGACAGGTGGCAAGTGAAAGGTGTTCTAAGTACGGGAAGAAGCAGTGAGAAAGTTACTAAATCATGTTCAGGGCAAGGAGATGAAGAAAACAATTTAAAAAGTGACCTGGGAAAAAGAAAAAAGGAAATGTGAAAGAAAAGCCCAGAAATGCCGTGTATGAATTTGATCAGGATTTTGAAGGCAAGAGTACAAAGTACAAAGTTTGGAAAATCCCTGTATGATATCAAGTGTTGAACTTTCTGCTTGTTCACAAAAATGGATTGCTTGTTTTTCCACTTAGGGTGAAGCACCTTCGTAGATACAGAGGATGTAAGTTTCTTCTTTGAGCTCCCACATTAGTGGGCAGAAGAGCAACCAAGTCAGGAATAAAGCTGTAGAATATTATATTAGAACTCTGCTAACAAAATTACGTGTCTCAAATATTGTCTATTCTTCACATACTACTTCTGACTAGGATTTGTTCTACAGATCAAGAATAGTCACGTGTTTGCTAGGATATTTAGGGTATGGAAACAAAGAATAAAGAATTGAATAACCTATTATTTTCCTGATATCTTTTATTTGTTATTATCATTTCAACTTCTTCTTACTGTAATTTTCTGTTGTACCTGTTTAATTCACTATGCCGTCTACAAAAAGAGACATTAATTTTATGAACCTACCCAAATGAAAATTGTGAGGTGTCTGCATAATGCAGCGTAGAGCTTTTAGGACAGATGCAAAAAGACAGATGCAGTATGCAAACCTACTTCGTTCTCCAGTAGTTATTTTCCAATTTGTGTGTACTTAAAGTGGAGTCTTTAAGCATGTCTGAACTGAAAAACTTGGAAGACAGTAAAAGTTGTAAAAAATGTTTGTGGTTTAGAGCATTGCCTAGGCACAGATGTACTGAATGTCATTAGGACTAGGTTACGATGAGAAGCAAACATTTCAACTTTTCAAAATAAAAACATCATGGCTAATGGTATGCAAATTACAACAATGCAGAGGAACTTTCAGCACCATGAAGAGATTCTGCTTGCAAATGGAAACATCTGTGAAACAAAACTGACAGAATAGTGATTTGTAGTATTGCTTGTGTTGTTGTGCATTAGAAGGTAGCAGAAAAAAAAAAAATTAAAAACATAAAACCACAAAATAGAAAAACAAACAAGCAAACAAACAAAAAAAACCAAATAACTGAATACCAATAAACCCCACAAAGGCTAAGGAAGCAGCAAGATGAATAGTACATGCACCACTTCCCATTGTTGAATTTGGCCACCTCCAAACTCCAATTTTTTTTGAGTAAGAAATTCCAAATGAAGTTTACAACGAGATATTTGGATGTCTTTCTATTCAGTTGGACTGTAACTAGCTCACAAAGACACAAGCTGCCGTCAGTGTATTTCTTGGACTAGCCTAATTCAGAGTAATGTTTCTTTTTTGAAAGGATTTTCTCTTTGTTGTTTGCCTCTGGCGTTTGTGCTAACTTGGGCCATAGCTTGAAACATCATCAAAAAATACAAGGTCAGTTATACTAAAGACTTTTTTAGGGAAGTTTGGGAATATATCAGGAAGAGATTTTAGGATGTTCAAATAGCTTTTATTTCTACTTTAAACCTCTGATGACGTGAAAAAATGCAGAGACAGAGATTGAAGCCAGCCATATTTTAAACTCAGAATGATTCACACTGTCCCCTGCATTTTGTGAGAAGGCTCAAATTGATTCTTGTTTTACCTTCCTGTATATTTTAATCTCAGACTGATTTCCTTCTATATTTTGTTGTGCTGTACTTCTTTTTATTGGCATATTTGTTGTTAGAGGAAAATGGATGAAAAATCTTCAGCAAGGACTTGAAAGTACTTTCAACTGCAATATCCATTCCTCAAAATAATTCTCATCCTCCTGATGAGGAGGTTAAGATAAAAAAGGTACTTTTACAATATATTTTAGGCTCAGAGCTGCTTTTGATACTGTGAAGTTCACCTTATAGTTTGTATCTTCTCTGTTAGCCAAAGCTATGCTTTGTGCTTATGAGCTTTGGGAATCCTAATTTCACTTCATGCCTCTGAGTGTATTACATACATTAACTTCAGTCTGGTAATCCATTTTTGATAATCTGAGATAAGAGGAAGCACAGATATAATTAACTAGTTTTTCTTTTTACACTGGAAATTGATGAATAACTATTTGGGAAGCCAAAACACAAATTATGTATGTAGAATAACACCTTACAGAGAAAGTATGAGACGGATGTTGACATAAAAAAGTGAATCTATAAAAGCCTTCTTCTGGCATCATACCACATTATGCTGCACTTAAAAGGAAGTGATGAATGAAGACCTGTCTTTCTGACCCCAACGGCAACTGTACTACTGCCTTTGGTTCAGTCAGCATTGTTTCAACAGTTAATTCTAAATCAGGATTATTTGGATAATTAAGTGAAAACTGGAACTGTATGTTTGCACTCTGCTTTTATTATAATGAAGGAAAAAAAAGGAAAAAAAAAGGAAGGAAAATAAATGTCTAGACACTCAACTAAGAAAGGAAATAATATACCCAACTCTGGAAGGAGTTGAAATAAATTGCTCAAAAGCAAATAATCATTTAGCTGCTGGCTATTTGATTGGAAAATAATAATTCTACACTTCTTAATCATATCATTTGTTGTTATTAATGACCAATTTACATTGGTCTTGCACTGCAGAGTGATGATTGATTGATATTTTTTGCCTTTTACATGATTGGAGCCATCAGTGCAGATTGTTTCTATGACAAAATGCTATGCCTTTTGTGTTTTTTTTTTGGTTTTATATTTGGAGTGGCACAAGAGTTTAATGGTAGTTTCACTATTTGCCCCTTTTTAAGAACTGTTAGGGGTTGTTACAAACTTAAGTCAGTTGGATCTGTTTTTGTATCAGGTTATTAAATAGATCAGTAATACCTAATGCTAGTTCCAGACTTTAGATAGAGTTTAACTATTGTACAGATTTATATACAATTAATTTTCATTTCTTGTAAGAAATCACAAAGCATACTTTTGATTGTGAAAAATATCTAGGCCCTATCAATATCAAGGAACCACCAGCACTTTTTTTAACACCTGCTGGTGGAAAGCAGAAACAGTGAATGCCCATGTAGGAGATTACTACAATAAAGATAAAGGACTCCAGATTCATCTGCTGAATGGGTTGCCCCATGTCAGTGACCCTTACAGAACCTTCTACTAGTCTGTGCTAGGGCACTTTCTTGGCTGGTAAACTCCTCTGAGGGTCATGGCCATTCAAATCACTGGTCAAAATTATTAGCTGATGGACACTAGTTAGTGGATTGTTTACAGATGAAAGTTGAATTAATTGACCACATATGATTAAAGGTCTTACATTTAAGGTATTTCTGGTATTTCCAATTTATTTTCATTCCAAAATCACCTTGATTTTGAGAGTAACCTTGGTTTATTTTGCCTAACATGTAAACATAATGTATAAAAATGTCCCGATGCTGAAGGTCATATTTCTGTCTTCTTTTAACTATCAATTTCACGGCAAGAATTAAAGTAAACTTTATAAGCCTGTTTCATCTTCTGCAAGAAAACAATTAAAATATAAAGTAGTAAATATTCTAAATCTAAAGTAAGAAGAAGGAGAGCACACAGCCACTGAAGTGACATATAGATACATGCACATACAAACACACATGCACACTCAATTTTCATATAAACCACTCTTACTTAATGGCATATTATTGTGGCTAATTTCTTCTAAGTGAATTAACATTAAAAATACATCAAGTATCATATAACACAGTGATAAAATGAGGGCTCTATAAAGAACAACAACAAATCTTCATGTTTGAGTAATTAAACATCAGGTTTATTAACTTATGTGTATGTATGTATATGCATCTGTGTATTTGTGCATACATAGATATACACACACAGATATTCAACCATTTTTATCCTGATTGCACTATGCACACTAATTCTGGTGCATAGTTTTCTGAATTTCACATAAATAGGTTTTTTTTTTTTTGAACATTTTCAGTATCTTTCTGTGTATTTTACTAAGCTTTGGGATAAGAATTTGAATTAGCAATGAAAGAGTTACTGTGAGGAACAAGGAGAATGCTGCAGTGTGATGATTTTGGTGTTGTGCTTATCATTCTCCTAGGCAGACACTCAATTACTGAATTTGCAGAACAACCAGCAAATAGCGTGTAGTGAATAAACATTAACTTTTTTTTCAATTCACAAATGTTACGATGTGCTTTGTTGAAAGAGCTTATAATAGAAACATGTTCCACTGATGTTGAAATTACATTTCTCAAACTGACTATATTAAACCCTTTGCTGGAGAAGAGTTGTACAAATGCAACATGATTAAAGTCATGATAAACATGAAAGAAAACTTGAGGGGACCTATACAGTATTTATGTACAAGCATTAAACAAACAAACAAAAAAATAATAAAAAAGGAATATATGCTTTACTTTACAATACTGTTTCTTGTTTTTTGAATGTGAGAAACCATATACCTGTTTGGCACACAGTATTTGAGTGCATACTTGGCTCCCTGACTCTAGTAATACAGCTTCTTATATTTTTCTTTCTCAACCACTGTCTGAAGGAGGTAAAAATTACTGTTCCTAAGGATATTAAAGATGATGTTGAATTCTACAGCCAAAAAAGGCTATAGCCTTTAGGACCACAGGACATATGTATACCTATGCACACCAGGAATCCGCGCTACCTAGTAACACCCTCTCTATCCTTTCCCTTGCTCCTTTTATGACCATATACACTAACAAGAAATGTATAACACAAACTAGAAACAAACTGCACTACTTTTAACTCTGGGGACAATCATAAGCAACAGCATGTCTGCTGTGACTTCAGCCTTTAGCCCCAGCTGGCACATCTTCCAGGCCCAGGTATTTCAGAAGGGCACATATCGAGTTTTCCTTAGGGAAAGAGCTCGATTGTGCCCCTGTTCCTGCTCTCCTGACAGTAGTTCTTCCTCTGCTTCCCAAGCATCTCTGGTAGGTAGTTACTGCCTGCATCCGTGATATGCTCAGTTAGGTACCCAGGGTCTGAGTTGTAGTAAATCAGCTGATTTGCTTTTACATCTTTGTTCTATCTGCATTAGCTGATTGGTTTCAGCACCCCACTGCCCCAAGGACTGATGGCCTGGGGAGACTCGGGATGTAATTTCTGGTTTAGACCAGGCATACAAACTCCTTTCTAGCTTTTCAAGTTCAGCCTGAGTGACCAAGAGGAGTTAAAGGTGAAAGAGGTCATTTTGGAGAAGTAGACATTGTTCCTCTAATTGATACCGTGTCTTCTGCTCCCAGAGACAGAAAAAAATGTAGTCTGTGCAGATGGTCCAATTCACAGTATAAATTAACAGGTCAGGAAAGTATCAGGTGTTGTGTTGTATAATGGACTTAAAAATGCTGGGCAGTTTCCTTCACTCTCAAATGATTTTAGAATCTGTAATGCAATCTACCACCACTTACTTTTGTAGGATAAGAAATGTACCAAACAGACATAGAACAACAGCAGCAGAACTATCTAAAATTTCTATGATGCTCTTATCTCACAGCACTTTCACTCAAAGGCAGTATAGAAATTAAAAAGACATGTAACAGTATAAACTGGAGACTGATTTTTTAACTAGCTTTGATATTTTCCTAGTGTGTTTTAGATTAACTTTTTTTTTTTCCTGGTAGTGTTTGTAACCAATGGCCACATTTGTGTAAAACCCTGTCTCACGGCATTGCTTGGGCAGCAATGGCCACATGATCTTCACTTGTTTTGATGCTCTAGCTGTTCAGCTCCTGAATGACAGTGACCACTTAGAAATCAGTGAAAATGAGGTGAAAACCAAACCATTTGCACCTATTACAAGGGGTCATTTGAATTGCACAGTGAAAACCAGACAAGTGTAGCTCACTAATGCTGTAGTTATTTTTGATCAGGCTGTGAAAAGGCAATGATCACAGCCCCTGTAGGCCTTCGATCTTATAAAATAGATTAATTGTATGGCAGAAGATTATAAAAATCTGAGTTAGATCAAATATATGCGCACAGTGTAAGAATCCAGAACTCGAGGATGCAAAATATTTTCTATAGAAAAGTAGAGAAGATTTTACTTAGTTTTCATTTTGGTTGGTTAAATAAGAGGAAAAGATGCTCCAGGATTTCTTCACTATTTCTAGAGTAACGTATAGGATATACAGCATTGCTTCAGGGCTAGATAATGGCTTCAGGTGTTTTGACCTTCCCAGACCTTAGACTGTGTGAACACATTGCAATTTTGCTACTGCAGTTTATTGTCAGCAGCCAACAGACTCCCCAGGACAAGTGTAATTAAGGTGTGCAGCACTGCCTAAAGAAATTCATTCACCCTCATATAAGAGACATCAGCTTTTACAGCTTACTGAGGATAGGAGTAATAACCACCAGCTGGTCTCAACCTTGATAAACTTCTGAACGCTGCCCATTAAAGCAAGTAGCCTTTCACAGATCAGGCACGACAGTCCAATGAGAGCCAAGCAGCAGTGTGACTGGAAATATTCTTCCTGGCACATTTTATGCACCACATGCTCCCACTACCATTTCACAAGTCTGTGAGTGGAATTCATAGCGCATGCCCATCTGAATGATAGCAAAGGATATGCAGTTCAGATATTGATGGCTGTGGATTAATGCACTGTTAATTTCAAGATCTGTCTGTAGATGCACTAAACCAGAAAACTGAACATTTTGCAAAGTAAGTATGACTGAGGCGTGAAATAAGAGCCACTCCAACGGTTTGTGTCTCTCATCTATATAAGAACCTATAAACCCCAATTATTCAGAACATGCTGCATCAGGACATGGCTTAAGGAGCTGTGTGCTCCCCACTCCTCCTCATACCCATTTGGGCTTTTTTTGGACTGCTAGAAAAGCTGCTGTATAGCCATGGGAACCGATCCCACTAAATATAAACTTCCCAACACTGTTTTTTTGACCACAAGTGTCCCTTGATCTGCATCACAGCATCCCTCTTAAAAGGACCACAAGAGAAAAGGAGTAACCACAAGCTTCACCAAAGTGAGATACACATAAAACATCTGCCGCTGCCAGACCTCCTTGTACAGACTTCTGAGATGACACCAGGGTTTGGGGACATATGATCAGAGTACAGTGCAATACACATCCCTCATTTTTAAGGAAACCACGAGCTGGCTCAAAAGCAAGGTCAGCACTGAAGCCCCCTGACACCAATGAGAACCTTGTAGCAGATTTAATAGGCTTTAGGGAGACCCAGGAGCCCTGCCAAGGTCAGGAATCCATGCCTAAAACACAACAAATGAACCCTCCAAGGTGTCAGTGAAAGAGGTAACATAGCTCTTGGGGAATTAACATTTCTACAGCGAATGGAACTGACTGTGCTCCCTTGCTTCCTACAAGGCACTTGCCAGAACAGTGATTTATTGGTTTGTTGTGTGAAATTTGAAACAATGAGCACAAGAGACTAGGTCTTTTTCCATAAGAATTGTTCTGATAACAATCCTTCGTGAGATGGGTGGTTAGTATAGGACTTGGAAACACAACAGCCTTTCAAACAGTTCAGATGTAACATAACTGATTTTCTTCCTGATGCTGTTCTGGAAACATAAACACGAGTCATTTTTCTGATGTACTGCCAAGCCTACTGTAAGTTTAGTAAAGTTTTGAAGGAGTATGGATGTTTTTTCCATGCTCATTATATAACTTGTTTTTAGATAAGTATTGCACAATACCACGCAGCGAGAGGGCTGATTATAAGTTAAGGAGAAAAGCAAGAATTTATAGAGAGTTCAGAAGAAAAAGTGATTTAATGTCTTGAAGTGAATAAAGAAAAAAGGAGTTTCAGATAAATGGGGGCAAAAATTAAAAAGTGACTTCTGACACCAAATCAGGGAAAGGAACAGAATGAGACTGGAAGGAAAGATCTAGATTGGATAGGCTATTCTGTCTGATGGTTGTGACTTTTTTTTTTTTTTTTTTTTTGTTGTTGTTGAACGACAACCAAAAAACCTCACTAGAGGTAAAAAATAAAAATAAAAATCTTTTATTTTATAAGTGTTATGTTTTCTAGATGTAGCAAGTTGCAGAGAGTAAGCTGAAGAAATAATTTCTTCATAGCACAGGTAACTACAATGGGTGAAACACTGCATGTTTTCATCTCTTTGATTGCAAGACTGTATCTGAGTGACAGTGCCCTTTCTTCTAAAGCTAACACATTTTAAGAGACAATCCTGAGCTTTGATCAAATGTTGGAAAGTGTTTGCACTGAAACCTCTTTAAGTGGATGAAAAAAGAGCTTGTAAAGAAGTGAATATCAAGTTCTCCTTAGGAGCTTTTCATTTGAAGTTGTCATGGACATCAAAGATGTTGATGAATCAGTCCTTCAAACACCTTTTCCTTCCAATGGATTTTATCTATGTAGAAAGTAGAAATATGCACATATATATATATTTTTTTTTTCTTTTTTTTTTCTTTTTTTTCCAGAGAGATCATTTATTTAGTATGGCCATCAAGACACAATGTCTTCAGGATGCTATTCAGAAAGGCATTCTAGTCTTCTTTAGTGCTTAAACTGAATGAAGTTTCATGGAATCACAGAATTAGTCAAAAGTACACGCCTCCAATAGAGCTTCTGTTAGATCAGTTGCTCAGAAATATGTTTCCAAAAATCCTAAATTCTTGTTAAAGTCATGAAATCTCAGTGCTGAGCAGTTACCTGCATTTCTGAGGTGCAGCTTCACCCTGAAAACTCTCTAGATATTAAATCTGGAGGACCTGAAAATTCTGACCACACACATCCTTTTCTTCTTTTAATAGGGACATAAGTGATTGATGATTTCTGCAATCTTTCAGTACTGAGGAACTCCTTGTGTGCTATTTGTTCATGTTAACATTCATAGGAAACTGAATTTTGACTTCTGGACTATAATTCTAGACAATGCCAAGAGAGGTACAGATGTGATGACATTCACCTATGTTACCAAAAGCTGTATTTTTCTCCTTGCTATTACTATTTGAATGCTGCCAGTACTACTAGTTCTTTTTTTTTTCCTGAGCTATTATCCCTTTAAATGGATGAAGAGCAAGACAAAGTAAAAATATTTTTAAAAATGAAAAGAAGGAAAAAAATAAATAAATGAAAAAGGTAAAGAAGGGAGGCTGTTCCAAGAAGCTCAATAACTTCTTTTAATTTACTCAACAGCTTCTTTATTCAATAAAGTTCTGTGCCCATAGACACACATGAAACAGCCATTATAGAGCAAGAAGTGCAATTAAAAGTGATGCACAGCAATGAAAAGTACCCTCAGTAAACAAGTATGGTCTCAAAGAGGTACAGGTGGACAATGCTGGTGCTACTTACAGACACATTCTCCTATGAGTTTTACCATACTACCTCATCCAGCATTTTATTAAATACTCAGTTTGAAGCTCTGACTAAAAAATACTTGACATCCTTGCATTTATTTGCAGTGAATGGTTTATTTGCAGCGTGTGTTTGCACACAATAAAAAAAAAAAAAAGAAAAAGAAAAATGCCCCACAAAGCAAATTTGTTACATGGAGCATTTCATACAGATTGAAACCTGCAAATCCCAGACTCCAAAACCATCACCCATTTTGTATGTTGTAGCAGGTAACTAACTGCCATCAGCCGCAAGCACAAGGACATTCAGCACGTTCTTGCTGCGAGGTGAGATTCCTTCTTCTGTTGCCAAGACAACTCAATAGATGCTAATGGTGTGCGTTTATTTGGCAGCCCCGCTCTAAACCACACTGTGGATATTAACAGGGGGGCCTTCAGGCATTCATAAAACATTTAAAATTTTTATTTTTGCCATTTTTTAAAGTAGGCATAATATACACATACCTATAAAATGAGCAGTGCTGTCCATGGAAAATTAATGGTACTGTAAAAGAAAGAAACGGATAGCAATAAAAATAAGTATATAGATCAAGTGAAGGACAGAGTCTGGACTGGGCTATCTCAGAAAGGCAAGAAAGCATCTTGTCTTCATGCTTTTTCTTTGGACTCTCAATCGCTGAGAAACTTCACTATGAAACAAGTTTTTCCCTCATCAAACAATATCCTGGAATTATTCAGCCACTGAACAGACGATAGAAACGCTGATAGCGATTATAGACACTTTCAAAATCAGAATCAGCAGCACTACGTGTCCAGCACCCTAAGCAGCCCAGTCTCAGAAAAGCTTTTGCAATTTAAAGTGCTGAACTTCTCATGTTTTTCATGTTTACCATAATCAAGCCAGAGGAAACAACAACATCATGTCTTTGGTAATGGATTGGAGAAGAGGTTCCTACAAAGATAATGTAAGTCATGTTATGAAGGGAAGGATTACATCCCACATGCAATGATAATGGCAGCACATTCATCCCTTTCTTACGCTAATCAAAGTGAAAGCTGAAATGAACAGTGGGGCATAGAATTAAATAAAATATAACAGTTTTGTTGTTGTTGTTGTTGTTGTTGTTTGGAAAGGCAGTTTAGATTAAGTTGTTAATGGCCAGCAAGGTTCATGGATTTATTAGAGAATGTGTTTCTAACTACATCCTTTTTGAAACAAACTTGCTGCTGAGGGATTGGGATTCTGGAAACATCTGAAGGAGAAGAGCTCTGCCCATATGTGTCTCTTATTGTTACTGTTGAGGATACATTTCCTGTAGCTAGGTAACAGAAACACTTCATCTTAGCAAGTTAGCTCTTGAACACTTCCTTAAGCAGAGAAAAGGTAGGAAAAAAGAAACTGAGTTAATAGATAGCAATGCTGAAGATAAACATGTATGACTTCTTCTTTTCACTGGTGAAGGCAGCCTGGTAAAAAGTCACATTTCAGGCCTTCTGGAGCTTTTAAAACTCACTTCCTTGTGTTGTTGGGTAGCTGTGTATGGCTGCTTGGGAAAGTCCTTACCTGAGATTTTCAAAGGCAACAAGTGGATTCAGCTGCTTGTATAATCATTGAACAGTAAAGGAAAATGCAACTGGATCTGCAGTTTTATCTTGAGAAATGAAACGCTTTGAATTATAGAATTTGTTTTACATCAGCTAAGTAAAACAGTGTGCTGGGCCTTAGTTTGGTATTCTCACAGAATCACTGAGGTTGGAAAAGACCTACAAGATCATGCAGTCCAACCATCCACCTATCACCAATAGTTCTCACTAAACCATATCCCTCAACACAAAATCCAAACATTCCTTGAACATCTCCAGGGTCAGTGACTCCACCACCTCCCTGGGCAGCCCATTCCACTGCCTGACCACTCTTTCAGAAAAGTAGTATTTCCTAACATCCAGCCTAAATCTCCCCTGGTGCAGCTTGAAGCCATTCCCTCCAGTCCTACCACCAGTTACATGAGAGAAGAGGCGACTCCCATCTCACTACAACCTTCCTTCAGTTAGTTATAGAGAGCAATAAGGCCTCCCCTGAGCCTCCTCTTCTCCAAACTGAACAATCCCAACTCCTTCAGCTGTTCCTCATAAGTCCTGTCCTCATAAGTCCATACCCTTCACCAGCTTTGTTGCCCTTCTTTGAACCTGCTTCAGGACCTCATTATCTTTCTTGCAATGAGGGGCCCAAAACTGGACTCAGTACTCGAGATGCAGCCTCACCAGAGCTGAGTACAGGGGGACAATCACCTCCCTGTTCCTGCTGGCAACACTGTTTCTGATGCAAGCCAGGATGCCACTGGCTTTCTTGGACACCTGGGCACACTGCTGGCTCATGTTCAGCCATTATTAAAAGAGCTCCATTATCTGGAGTTCTTTTATCTTGCCACATTTCCAGGGAACATTTATTTTCAAATCTCTGAGGGGTGGGAGTGGGGGGAGGGAACAAAAATTAAAACATAACAAAAAAAACCACCCAACCAACCAGCAGTAATAATAATAATAATAATAATTAAAAAAAATAAAAAGATTATTATTCCAAACTCATCAAAAAAGCATCAGAATGCAGCACTGTTTCTGACACTGACATTAATAGAAGAAATAATAGTGATTATCTTTAATAAAAACAGAGATGGGCTTTCCCCCCCTTTCATCTGTCAGTGAGAATCAGAAGAACTCCATCATATTTGTTCTTGAGTTTTTGAATGTATTTCAGAGAACAAGATCCAAGAGTTTCCAGGCAGATCTAAATTTTGTGCAAGCAGGAAAGATTGTCTTAGCAAATGTGTAAATAGTGATGGTGAAATTTTAATGGGAAGTGTTTAAATGTGTGGCTACTGTTTTATGCAGTACCTTTCAGCTGTATTCTAATAAAAGCATAGGAATGTGTGGGAAGGAAATCTCTACATATGGATACTTTGGCATTTCATATTTATATACTGCAAAGATAATGAATGTTCTCTATTTCCAAGAACAAACTCAGCAACTTTAAAGACACTGACAAATATCTACATTATCAGTATTGTTAAACATAAGAAAAACACTATCTGACATCTTTTCTCTTAAAGTATCTCTGAAATATCCTGCATGATGCTTAACTGCTTGCCTCCTTCTTGCTCTTGTACTTCATAGCTACTGCTACTACTCTGCTGTAGACTGAATTATTATACTTAATTAAGAAATTCATTAAGTAATCAAAGGATAAACACAGGTTTACCACTGGAAGCAGGTAAAGAAACATCTACAGGAATTAAGCAACAAATCAGACCTTTCTCTTTCAGAAAACATATTTTCTATTTTCTTTCCCTTGAACTAAACTGAAGTGCTGAACAAGGCTGTAATGGTCAATTAAAATGTTCTGTTTTTAATAGTCTCTTCTTTCTGTTCAGCACTAGTTTTCATAATTCATTTTCCCTTATACCCCAGTGGTTCTCTAGCAGAACCTTCTAAAGATGGAAGACTAATATATTACTAGATTAATATATCACTTTAATGTAATTTCTTGTACATACATGCTCACAAGCATTAGCAAGCAGCAAAACCAAACTGGTAATAAGTCCTTTAGATCCTCCTCGGAGAACAGAGGTCAGGCTGTAAACTGAATTTCTAATGGCCTTATTGCTACAGCATGCAGAAGTTCCAGTTTCATATTCATCAGTGCACAGAATCACCACTGAAAGCACAGGGATGGGGGAAGGAAGCTGAGAAATCAGCCTTGCAGAGACAGTTGTCATCGATGTAGTAGCTGGCAAGAAGTTATTTAAATGGCAATTAGTGTCACACAGTCAACCATCTCAGCATCTACAAGTTAAGCTTATGAGCCATCAGAACATGGATTTTGCCTTTGCTGAAATGAAGGTCAGAGAGCTGCTGTCCTTCTATAATAACCTCATCTCCATCACATCCCTATTCCAGCAGCACATCCAAGAAGGTTCTCTTTTCCTTTCCCTCATGAGAAATAGAGAGGGAGGAGAAGAGGTAGTGGGGTAGTGCCAGACATGGGAATTCTGACCTGAGTTTGATAAGAAAAAAATGCTACTTTCACTGTCTTGCAGCTTCTCTTGCTTTTGTGCTAGTAAAAAGAATAAAGAAATGAGGGAAGGGAGGAAGGGAGGAAAGAAAAGAAGAAAGGGAGGAAGGGAGAAAAGGAAGGAAGAAAGGAGGAAAGCAGGAAAGGAAGAGACAGAAAGAGAAAAATAGAGGAAGAGAGAAAGAGAGAGAGAGACAGAGAGAAAGAAAAAGGAAGAAAGAAAGAAAGAAAGAAAGAAAGAAAGAAAGAAAGAAAGAAAGAAAGAAAGAAAGAAAGAGAGAAAGAAAGAGAGAAAGAAAGAGAGAGAGAAAGAGAGAGAGAAAGAGAGAGAGAAAGAGAGAGAGAAAGAGAGAACGAGAGAGAGAACGAGAGAACGAGAGAAAGAAAGAGAGAAAGAAAGAGAGAAAGAAAGAAAGAGAGAAAGAGAGAAAGAGAGAAAGAGAGAAAGAGAGAAAGAGAGAAAGAGAAGAAAGAGAAGAAAGAGAGAAAGAGAGAAAGAGAGAAAGAGAGAAAGAGAGAAAGAAAGAAAGGAAGGAAGGAAGGAAGGAAGGAAGGAAGGAAGGAAGGAAGGAAGGAAGGAAGGAAAAGAGAGGAAGGAAGGAAGGGAGGAAGGGAGGAAGGGAGGGAAGAAGGAAGGGAGGAAGGGAGGAAGGGAGGAAGGGAGGAAGGGAGGAA
>JAPSGF010000015.1:6670097-6763807 GCA_035772895.1 Perdix hodgsoniae
TTATTTTTATTTTTATTTTTATTTTTATTTTTATTTTTATTTTTATTCTTATTCTTATTCTTATTCTTATTCTTATTCTTATTTTTTTTTCTTATCATTGGAAACAGGGAACTCTGAATAATTCCCTCATCTGTCTTTCTACTATGGACTGTAATCTAGCTGATTAAAGTCTATAATGTGTTAGTATGTAATGGAAATGTCATCTAATGTGAAGCAGCCTGGTGCCACAATAATGCCAGTAATAAACAGCAACAGCTCATAATACAATCTAATTGTTTTTTTCCCTCTACAAATAAAGTCAGTGGCAAGGTCTTAAATTAAGGTTTGAAAAGGGAGAAAAAATACATCATGGTTCATACATTTTCATAATTACTCTCATGATGAACTGCAAATGTCCTAATTTATGTGATTACCTGATCAAGTGAAATGTATCTCTTTTAAAACTGTGATCTGCAATTACTGGAGACAAAACCGCAATGCATTCACCGTGCAGACTTCAGCTTGCCATGAAAAAGATTTCTTTAATGTATTTTAGTCTGAACCTCTTACTTAACCATTTTTCACAGAGTTAATAACTGTTAGAACAAAATAGGAGAAATGGAAAGGATTCTTTCACACAAAATACACCATAGCAGTTTTGTATTTTTAACTAATATTGTGTACATAGAAATAATTAAGGCTGTAGCTCACTTTGCAATGAATGGAGCTGTTCATATCACACAGCTGGACTAGGGACAGGTTTATCTACAAACATCAATAT
Organism: Perdix hodgsoniae; assembly: GCA_035772895.1. Lineage (NCBI taxonomy): Eukaryota > Metazoa > Chordata > Aves > Galliformes > Phasianidae > Perdix > Perdix hodgsoniae. Next base: position 6,670,858 of record JAPSGF010000015.1, read on the forward strand.
GTGAACTCATCCTGGACTTTGTAGTTCTCTTTATCTTATCCTATTTGTGTAAAATGGCTCCCAAATTCTAAGTGCAGGAATGAGTCAGAAGGAAGGCAAGAAGAGAAGCCTGAAGTATTCTGCTGTTCTGTTATTGGTCAGAAATACATTTTTTAATGTAGATTTTCTAAAACATTGTGCCAACTACATGCTGAAAGTGGAATTTTTTCAGTGAACACTGGACTCTCTATCTGAGAGGGGGTTAAAGTAATTAGTGTAGTTTAAACCAAAGCCAGACACTCTGACTAGTCATGCTTTGCCATTTTACTGGGCTGTTGTGAATTTACAAATATGGAGCTGTGTTCAAGCATCTGTTTGGTGGAGCTGAGAGTGGGACACATCTCATGTGTTGACAAGGCATGAAGGTGCTGATTTCACACATAAAATACCTCTGTTAAGAATATGATATTGCTGTTTTAAACAGAAAATATTACAGTTGAAAGTGGAGAGGGAAAGGAAAATCTCAACTGAAAAATAAGAAAGTATGTCTCCTGCCCTGGAGTGTGGATGAAGGCAGCAGGGGAGGTAGTCAGATCCTTCCAGGATATACCTCTTCTAGCACTAGATGTCCACAATGCAGTCACCCTTTGAACTTCTTATACTTAATAACATTTCTACAGTGTGAATCAAATGACCTGATTTATAGAGTTCCATTAAGAGGATATATATCAGGACCTAGATGGCCTGTTTCTCTCCAACTTGGATGAATCTGGATCACGTCTGAAGATTAGAAAGTGCAAGTGAGTGAGGTGGGTTGAGAACTGGATAAATGGCAGAGCTTAGAGCTTGTGATCAATGGCATTGAATCTAGTTGGAGAACTGTAGCTAGTGGTGTTCCCCCAGGGCTGGTGCTGGGCTTGTCTTGTTTAACATCTTCATTATGATCTGGATTAAGGGATTAAGGGATAGAGTTCAACCTCAGCAAGTTTGCTGATGATAAAAAGCTGGGAGGAGTGGCTGACACACCAAAAGACTGTGTTGCCATTCAATGGGACCTGGGGGGAGAGAAATCTCATGAGATTCAAAAAAAAAAAAAAAAAAAAAAAGCAAGTGTAGAGTTCTACACCTGGTGAGAAATAACCACGTGCATCAGTACAGGCTGGGAGCTGACCTGCTTCAGGGGAGATCTGCAGAGAAGGACCTGCGTGTCCTGATGGGAAACAGGTTGGCCATGAGCCAGCAGTGCGCCCTTGTGGCCAACAAGGCTAATGGTAGCCTGGGGTGCATTAAAAAGTGTAGCCAGTGGATGAAGCAAATTGATCTTCACTCTCTACCATGGTGAAGCCACATCATGAGAAAAGGCTGAGACCTGGGACTGTTCACCCTGGAGAAAAGAAGGCTGAGAGGGGAGTCTCGTAACTGTTTATAAATATCTAAAGTGCAGAAGGAATTGGATGAGGCCAGACTCTTTTCAGTGGTGTGTAGTGATAGGACAAGGAGCAACAACCAAAAATTGGAACATATGAAATTCCACACCAATATGCAGAAGAGCAACTTTACTGTCTGAGTAACAGAGACTGGAACAGGCTGCCAAGAGAGGCTGTGCAGTCTCCGTGTTTGGAGATATTCAAGAACCATTTGGACACCTACCTGCGAGACCTGCAATAGGGAATCTGCTATAGCAGGGAGATTGATGATCTCTAGAGATCCCTTCCAATCCCTGCAATTCTATGATTCTGTGTGATTCTGTGTGATTCTGTGACTGTTTTTGTACAATGTAGATGTGTTTGTTCAGATGAAACGAGTTTCTCTCTGTGCTTATCATTTTTTTCCTAGATCATAAGAGAAAATGAACTACAAGAAGGACCTCCACAGAGCATATCATTACCACTTTAGTGTGTAATAATTTACTGAGGTCTGCATGGGTACTTTAGGAATATTTTCAAAAGCATTTACTGATAAGGTCAACATTATTGACTTTTTGACGAAGGCCTCACACTATGATTAATTCACTTCTGCATTACTTTGCCTTGCATTTTATGCCATGATGCATGTAACCAGCTGAGCATTTAGTATCCCTAACATTTCATGCTGACACCAGAATGCTGGTGGGAAGCAGTGACTGCCAGGAGGGCTTATGTAAACAGCTGGACTGGCTTTGCTTTTTTTTTGGAGGAAGGAAGTTCTCCACCTCATCGCTGAGCCTTTAGGGAGGCTGAGCACAGGTCATTCTCCTGTCTTCCCCACAATCCCTCACCTGTGCTCTGGGCACTGTCATAAATACATGTATAAACACAATCCTTGCTTTGTACAGTGTAGTTTGAGAGCCCAGTACTGAAAGTACAAGAGAAAAACGAACCATTACCACAAAAACCTCTCTGTTGGTAAAACTCCACACTGAATGTACATTGACATATATATGAAAAAAAAAAAAAAAAAGGTTGAAAGGTTTTGTTTCATCCATGTGATTTAGTAAATAAAGTACAGTTTGTAGAACCTGACAGTGAGTCCAGCTGACACACTGGTAATGTGCAAAGAGATTTCTGCTATCATGCTAATGCCTACTTGAGGGTCTTGCATTTACTCAATTACTATTGCTTGTAGGAAATAGAGATTGCTAGGAAATAATGTGAGCAATCACAAAACAGAGCCTGAGCACATGAGAAAGAGGTAAGAGAAATTCAGAACTTGAGAAAAACAGTGAAAAATAAGACCAGTCATATATTTTCTGATTAACGGATATAAATCTACATTTTTTCAAAATGGAAAGGAGGAAAACAGTCACTGTAAAAACACAATGAAAGTTTTTATGTGAGATTAACCATTAGAAACGCAAAAGTCATCAGAAAAAAACAGACCTCAAAGGCTAATGTGTCTTGGCCCCAAACAACAACAAAATAGTCACTTGCTAGATTAACTTATATTCTCCCCTTACAGAAGTCTTACTTTTCAGGAAGAAAATCTGACATGATACTGTCATCAGGGAAAGTGAGAGAAATGCTTCTTCATTGCTTTGATATAAGACATACTACGCCACAAATAAGATGCCTTACAAATATTTTCTCCTCTGAAACCAGTGTTACGGTGCAATGCCTCTAATTTGGCATCCTCAAATTTCTGGAAGGCAGGAGGCAATTTCTCAAAAAGGATGATCAAAAAATGCTTGTTACTTCAAATACTACAATGTTGAGACCCAGCAAAAGCTAACTCCCATCGTTTTAGTCACTCTAGTTCAGGCTTATCTCATAACTCACTAAGTTAAGCACATGGGGAGAGTAGAATTTTGGGCAGAATGCACACAGAATTTTACAAAACAGAAGAAAAAATGATTGGCAAACACTAGATGGACATCCAAGACATCTTCTCATGAAATAATATTGCCCTTAGTCTTCAATGTTATGAGGTAAATTAAATAGACTGTCTTGAATAGTTGTTATTTTATACCTCCATACATAATCCTAATATGGTTTTAATTCAGTTATTCTTTTAAATAATTGCAGTTGTAGAGAAGACATAACTATGCTGGTGGTGTGCAATAAAATCTGAGACTTGACATAGATTACATATTCCCAAAGGAGAACATTACAATTGATTTAAGTGCAACCTATCATTATAAGTCAAGAACTCATAGAAACATGAGAGTTCTGAATTGAAATGTCAATTTTTCCTTCAAAAGTAGAAATTAGCCATTCTTTTTTTCCTATATATGAACTAGATTGATTTACACAAGACTTATATTAAATAATCGGCTCTAATGAAGATGTTTGCTTGGTAGGATTGTGGTTAACTCATTTTGCTATTGCCTTAGGCAACATGGGCTCAGTTATCACTAAAAAAAAGTTGCATTTTCTAAGACAAGGAACTGGAATATATTATTTTACCTGCAGTGATTTTATTTATAGAGAGTAATTTATAAAGAGGTCTATGTTTAAAAATATACATAGCTCATTCATACGTGGGGAAGAGGAGACATACAATGACTACACTTATTTAAGTCTTTAGGAGTTTGGTGTTTAGTTTGATGCTCTGCTGCTGACTTTTGTAAAAGTATATAAGTAAGTAAATATATAGTATTAGTATTATATTATAATTTATTATAAGTATATAAGTAAAACTCTGCTGTTTTACTTATACTGTGACTTATAAAAGGTATTGGTGCTCAAAGTGTGACAGATGTATGACTTAAGCATTGAAACTTAGAGCCATAATCCTCAAAACCTTGGCATTATTAATCTCTAGAGGATCTCCACGTCATTGACTCAGAAGAAACACTGAACAAAGGCTACTTCCAGGCACTCCTCTCATCTCCAGTGCTTTTGTCAAGTGAGGAACATTGAGAAGCTGGTAATGAACATAAAGAAAACCCTAGAAATTGACTTTAACTGGGAGGTGTAGTATCATTTCAAAAAATGATGATAAAATAACTAACTTTTCCTCAGAATTAGACTGAATTTCAAATATTTTGTTTTGCTTCTACTAACACAACTACTGTTTTCACAAATAATTATTGTGCATCAAATCTTATTTTAAAACGCAATATCGTCATTAATTTTTTGTATGTGTTGCTAATTCTATTTACTACATCTGATTTATTTTTGGGAAGTGTTGTGTGGCTTTCCTAGGTAATGTGTTAACATTATTAAGAAATCTTCCGTGTATTTACATTTTGATTATCAGAACTGCTGTTATTTTTGAAAATTACCTCATAAATGTTTATCTTCTCCTTCAAAGGTTGAATACTCAAAAAGTTGAATTTGCTTTTCCAACGATATTATTATGAGATATAATAAATCATAATTAGAATTCTAGTCTTATATATTACTAAAATAGTACTGCTTAACTGTTCTGGCAAATGCCATTGCTGTTGTCTTAGGTCTTGAATGGGCAGTATCTCAGTTTAATGGGCTTCTCATAAACCAATGAGGAATTTAAAATTAATATTTCTTCTCCATTTCCCATGTCGTTTTAAAATTCTGGTCCAGAGAAGCCAAAGCCCGTTTCTTTTCTAATAAGACTTTTGAAATTTAAATTGAACAAGACTCAGTTTTGTAAAAATTAATCACCAAATTTTGGGAAAAAAACTATTGCTGGAGAAGACAAAGTAAATTCAAAGTTGCCAGGAATTCATAGCACTTTTTCATGTACCTGTACTAAGATTTTAGAAGCTGGGAGCCTAATCACTGGATTTACAGCTTATGTGCATATCGGTGTAGGGATAGCCAGCAGGAGACCACCTCCATTCTGAGGGCCTGATTGGACAATTTGTTCTCTTAGTTTCTCAGACAGAAGAATCCTACAGATATGCGGAGTATTCAAATAAATCTATGTGGTCCTTGGGTAATTTTCTTTACTGTTTTTCAGTAATACAGAGTATACTAATTCAATTAGATTATTTTATATACCTTACCAGTTTAGTTTTTTTTTTGTTTTTTCAGTTTTTTGTAATAAAGAGTGATTTATTCTGAACTAGACATTCAGTTTCTCTTGGCTGCCGTTCAGAAGCATAATTGTTTATACAAAATATTTTTTTTCAGATTTTTCCCTGTGAAATTTTTCAGGATTCCTTTCACCATATGTAGAGACAAAGAAAGCAAATGATGCTGACAGCTATTGGCCTATAGAGGTTAATCTCTTTTAAATGAAATGCAAAGTCAGACTTTTCTTGTTAACTATAAAATATTATTCCCAAAGGTTTTTCTTATTTTCAGTCTTAAATATCAGGTTTTCACTTACTTGAGCATATGTATGCTAAAGACGCCTATTCTGAGGAAATGTTGTACATACCTATCATTACAGTGCATACGCTGATGTATTGTTGTACCCTTCATTCTTTTAGAGCAGATAAAGCTTCAAGCAGATATCTATGAAAGATCATGTACTGCAAGGTCCAAAGGGTTTTTCTGTACATTTCTTAGGATTATCTCCTCCTGCTTTTGTGTAATGCTCTTACCAGTTTGATGTTACTGAATAATCCTAAAACCCATGTTGGGATTCATTTGCTTATTTAATTATGCATAAGTTTTGAGGAAATATGCTTAGATTTTTATAGGGAGATCATTCTATACCACTTTTTTTTCTCTTCATTTGAGATGCTGAATGTCTTAGAGATAAGATGTGAGCATACTGCAAGTCAAACCAACAATATAAACTTTGATCCAGTGCAAAATTTAAGTCAGGTTGTACGAGATAGAGAAACCGACATTACTGCAGTTGGGCAGTGGATGTGCATGCACTTCATCTCTAGGGAGACAACCAAAATGCAACCCAAAATAGTGTATTTTCATTTTGACCTACTCATGCTTATATTTACATACATGCACACATTTGCATACATGGACACATTTACATACATGCACTACCCTGTTGCTAATTCTTTATGCTGCTTATATTTGCTTTTTGGTCACTCACAATATATTAAATAATTCTCATAACTGCAAGAAGAAATCTGCACAGATAGTCTCTCCAAGTGTGAATATGCATGGCTGAATAATCTGGCAGGTGAAAAATCCCTTCTACTTGTTACCTGAGCAATTTGAGTATAGAATCCTGCATGGATCCCAAAGAAAGTTCCTCATGGTGGCACCAACACAAAGCCAGACAAGGACAGAGCCTCAAGTTTTCTCCATGCAGTGCCTGGGAACCAGGTATTTGATTTCAGGGGTATCTGAGGGTGTGGGATTACAGATATCTTCTGCACAGAAGCCTATAAAACCTTGCCAATATGTAATAATAATGACATAGCCCCAAAAGTATCCAACACCATATTCAGTATTTCAAAGATGTAGTTCCTACAAGCCACTGGTACATACTCTCTTTTAATACTTACTTTGCATTTTGACCTGTTTTGGAAATTATATTTCATTATGAATATTCCAGTTTTGATTGATAGGTGGTGCTGACACTGTTAATTACAATTTTGACACCATTTCCTTTGAAGCCAATGACAAAACTCCTATTGACTTCAAATAGCTTAGGATAAAGCTTTATAGAACAAGCTTTTATTGTACTCATATCAAATAAATTGTGCATACCTAGACACTGCTGAAAGATGATGAGCATTCATTGAAGACACTGGAAGTCAAAAGACATCTTGAATTTTCCTACAGAGTCTTCATTTTAAACTTTTTTTAATATTGTATATTGAACAGTTACCTAGTTTCCTAATGCATACATTTGTCATTTGAAATGAGATGATTGTAAAATGGAATGAAACAATTTTACAGAAGTATGTTCATTTTCTATTACTGTACATATCAAAATGTCATGGGAATGTTGCTAATGGGCTCTGTGGATCTCAAAGTTCATTCCAAAAAAATGACAGATTTATGGAAAGTGGGATTTCTCTCCATACCTTGTGGTTCATAGAACAGTAATAATGCATTTATAACAGCTTGCTTCCTGTATGCACATATTTCCTTTTCTACAGAAGAAAAGAAGTTACAAACAATGACCTTACTGCGATGTGGATAAGGAAGAACATAAATCGGACAATTAGTTCTCCCATGTCACGCATGAAAAAGGTAAAGATGCAAGACTCACGCATACAACACACTTCCCATCAACAAAATTGATGGGATATGTTCAATGGGACTTGTGTGGACTGTACATAAGTAGGTACTTTGAAGTGTATCAGCAATGGAGCTTGACGTTGCAATGACGCATGATTTTTCCACATCAGAACAGGCACCCACGGATCCCACCCACTTCTGGCCCCTGTTACAGTTCATTTTCCCTTCAGATGTGCAGTTAAGCCTGTTTGTGGGCATGTTATGGTACAGAGATACTCAAAGACAGTTATAAACAGGAAATTTCTAAGATACTGGAGGAAAGGAGTATCTAAAACAGATTTATTCATGAAGGCATGTCTTAAAGTACCCTTAAGTACAGAGAGAAGAATCATTTATGTGAAAATTGACTCATTTACTTTGCATATATAAACGGTATTACGTATAACTGAATTATGAGTCCTGAAGTGAGCTGTCTCCCACTTAGAATAGTAACTTCCAACATTTCCACCCTAGAATTAATACAGCATCAGGCTCTATACAGTTTATCTTATATGAGATCATAAATCTTTTAAAATTACACTGACTTGGGCAAGGTAATTTTAAAATTGTTTTAACCACGGTATTTTAGAATTATTGGAATAGATTTGGATTTGTTCTGCTACAGTCAGCAGACTTCAGATATCTATTGGAGGAGTTCTTCACCCGTTAAGTTTAGGGTCCCAGACAAATCATGCTGGAAATTAGTCCTAGAGGTAGGCACACTTTCAAGAGGCTAAATAGCTGAGTTGCAACAGTAAGCAGACAATCCCTTTTCCATGTATTGAGTTTAGCATGGTAGCTTAGGAACTTCACATTATAGCCACTATAAACTTTTACATTTTGTTCTCTCCAGTTTGCTTTCTGGCACTGATACAACACAGGGGCAGTCACAGCCTTTGGAATCTCACACATCTAAGAAGATTACATCCACTTTGACTACAGCCTACATGCCTCTCTGGCAAACAGGCACAGAACCAGATGTAGGGGTTAGATAGGTGTTACCTTCTACCAGGTGGAAATGATTAAGGAAATAATCATCATTTACACTGTCCAAGTTATGGCCCTACTCTTCCCAGATGAGTTAAATTAGTACAGATACGGTCTGATTAAATCACATCTTTTGTATCTTAATTTTCTTCTGGTGCGTCTGGTTATCAGTCTTCTTCCAGAGGATTTACATTTCCATTTAGAGTATCACACCAGCCCAACAGATCAAAGTGGACATTTATCAGAGGTCTTTTCAGTGAACAGTTATGTTATAATGGGATTCGCAAAAACTAAGTTAGAATACACCAGATTACATAGATCTTGTTTTCAAGTTCTTTTTAAATAAATGTCTCATAATGCAAAGAAAATAAATAATGAATTTGCATAAAATGATTAAGTGCATGGAGAAGTACAATCATTTAATGGGATATATAAGGGAATTGGACAAAAAGGTCTTTTCTGTCTATGAAGATCATTGAATCATAGAATCATAGAATTGTTTGAGTTGGAAGGGACCATTAAAGATCATCTAGTTCAAATTCCTTACAACGAACAAGGACATCTACAGCTAAATCTTACTGCTTAGAGCCTGTGCAACCTGACCTTGAATGTTCCAGTGCCTCACTACTCTTATGGTAAAAAACTTTTTTCTTATATCCACAGACCCAGTTAAAGAGTATATCCCCTTCCTTCTTGTAGCTCTCTTTCAGATAATGAAAGGCCATTATTGGGTCTCTCTGGAGCCTTCTCTCATGGCTGAACAGACCCAGCTCTCAGTCTGTCCTTGTAGAGGAGGTGTTTCACCTCTTGAATCAAAACATATGGCATTAACCAATTACTGAGAAACAATATGTATGTATTACTGAAATGGTAGCTGTGTATTACTGAGAAATTGTAGTGTCATGTAGTTCCTGATGGAAATTTAAGAACAAAAGTTTTTGATAAAATAATAGCTAGATCTACTTAGTTTGTTGTCCAGGAAAATGTAATTGTATTATTAAGTCAGCTTTTATTTCCACAGTGCTTAAGCCCATATGAACAACAAAAAAGAAGTTGATGAAAATATGCATGAAAGGAGGTGGAATTTCTAAAGGTCCCAATCACTGTATATCAGTGGGCTGCTTACCAATTTATGAACAGTAACAACAACAAAAGCCATAAAACTCTTGTTTGGGGAATTCTTCATTAGTTAAAGTTTATGCAGCACAAATAATTTTGGTGTTTAATAGCGTGAATTAAAAATAAGTAAGATAAAATGCTACAACCACAATTCAATATAAGAATCATTAGCTTGCTCTTTAAACAGGATAGAAGTTTACCTGAACTTTGCATGAAGTATGGGTCTACTGTAAACCCATACTTTTCCAGTATGGCTTTACTCTCCAATAACAAGAATACTCTAATGTCAGTGTGATCACGGTAGTTCTAAAACAAACTGAGATGGATGCTTTAGGATAAGAGAAATGTATAATTAAGTTGTGCAGATTTAACATATTAATTACAAGGTAATCATAATGGCTTACCAATTCTATAGCTGGAGGCTTCCAGAAAAAATGTTATTATTATTACTACTGCCTACCAATTTAGAGTATTTCTGTATCCACTGGTGTTCTGAGTTTTTTTTATATTTGTTTCATATCACAGAATGGAGATAGATTTTTCACAAATAAACGTACACAGATTTTTCACAGTAGAAACACTAGACAGCAAGCAAGAAACAGTTAAGAGAGAAATACACTGCTAACTTTAAAATTGATTTTTACCACTATTATAGAACTGGTCCACCCTTCTGACATCTGTAGGTCCTGTGAACTATCTTGTAGCTGTCATTTTTTTTCATCAATGACCTACTTCAAGGTAGGTTTTTTTAAAAGATATTTCTGGTAGACCATGTTTTACAATTGAATGAAATCTCTGTCTGAGAATTTGACAAGATGTGTAGAGACTAGCCTGTGTTATTGTTTACAGTGTTGATTGTCCATAAAGGACATATGGACATTAAGGAATGCCATATACCTTTGGGAAGGGTTAGCTGCTCGCCTCTCATTAGGTAACATACCAGCCCAAAGTACAAGCAACAGTAGTGTCAAAAGTGCATAACGCTACAGTTTTTATCCAATGCTGAAAATTCACTGAATTTTTCTATTCCTCTCTTACTAGAATGTAAATTGTGAAAAAAACACTATCTGGCAAGCCAAAATTAAGTTTCAGTGTCGCAAGTTAATTTTGTGCTATGCATGCCACAAATGTATACCTCCCATATGTTAAGAATGATTTTCATATTTATTAACTTAAAACATAGTGATCACTTTCCAGACATTCGTATAATGGGTGATCTCTACTTTGCAGTTTAATCTTTTACCATTTTTCTTTCCATGTGGGGAAAGACATGCTAAAGAACAGGTACCACGCTTTGGTACTTTCCTGTTTTTAATAGGAAAAAATACTGCCCCTTTTAGTGATTTTTAAGGGTTTTCAATTATAGCCATATTGTTTCTTTCTTTTTTTTTTTTTTTTTTTGGTGAGGTCTTTTTCTGTCGAAGTCTGACCACATGTTATTGTAATATTCAGCTTGACTCTAAGGAAAGAAATGAAATTTTGCTTCTTTCATCTTGTATTTGTTATGGCTACAGATCACAGCTTTTTACTACCAGACTGAAAGGCTTTTGAACTTTTAATAAGTTCAACAAATTCAAGAGAGTCACTGTAATCCTCCAGAAAAAATCAGAAATATCATGCATAAACATTTCTCAAATTCTACAAAATTCAATAGAAAGTTCAGAATTTTGATACAATCTGATCAGCTTATCCCACTGAATGTCAATTTATATCATCATGTTTCTCAACTTGAGTCTAATCAGCAGTTCTCAGAGATAATGAGAATTTATGGCCACTTGTTTCAAAATAAAGTCTCAGGTTAGTCACAGATTCAAAAGCTGTCTAAGGTGTCAGAAAGACCCTGTGAGGTGGTGCCTTGTCTGAAAAAATTATCATTGCAAAGCTTGATTTTAAGGCCAGGTAGTGAATAGTGAAAGAGTACTGAGATAATCTGAAGTTCCTTTTGGCCTTTAGCAGCAGTTCATACCTTTGTTCTCAACATAATATCACCCAGTAGATCTGGAAATAATCTTATCCCAAATAATTTACAATTGTCAAAAAGATCTCTGTTCAAAGATATAGACACATCATTAGCTTTCCTTCCAATACAAACACAAGTCTCAAAGAGTAAGAATACTTGACGACTACTACCTATGCCATATTTGACAAATACTGCCTTAGATAAAGTTCCTTGCCTATGCAGTGTATAGCACAGAATAGTGTAGGTAAGTATATTCATACCTTTATATCCAAGTTCTCAAATAATTAAGTAATTCTATCCTTAACTCATTTAATTTTTCAGTGGACCATTCTTCGTTTCAAAATTTATGAAATTACATGGGAGGATAATATAGATAGGTTGGGCAGGGGGAACAAAGGACAAACCTGGAAAAATAGGAATTTTCAGAATAGAAGTGGAATAGAGATCTTTTAAGAACTCCATTACTTATTGTAAGAGAAAGAAAAACAGCTAATAGTGAGTTCTTAGGGTTTTGTCAATAGTTCTATCCACAAGATCGTCTTTGTTTAATGCAATATGCTACTAGTGCTGGATTCCATGGTACATTTCTGTCAGCAAACTTATAAAATGTGTGTTCCTTGTTTGCCGAAAAAAGTGTATTGCTTGCCTACAAGGAATTAGATGATTTGACTCACACGTACATTCTCAACGCACAAGAGAGAATACCAGACTTTAAGAAGAAGCTGCTGGAATTACTTTTACACACTCCCCTATTTAGATTACTTTCTCATCATATGCCTATGTTGTCAGCATATATTTTCTCAGACCTTTGCATCCCATATATAGATAAATAAATAATTCAGTGTTTACTTATATTTGAATCGATGGCATTATTATAATGATTATAGCTATTACTCCTTTTGCAACACAGTTATGGAATAAATCCAGGTCTTTCACAATGACAGGTAAAACTATACTTGTTGATTTCATGAACCCCTAAACAGGTCTGTTTTTCAGGGGGTGAACAGCTAATTTTTGAGAGCAAACGCTGTAAGAAAGAATACTAAATTAAGCATCCAAAGAAACATTCATAATTACTATTCTAAAAAAATATATATATATCTTGACTCACATGTGACTGCAGGGTGGATCAACAGCTGACAATGCACTATAAATATGAAGTTGCTGAGGCTGAGCCTCTTGAAAAGTCTGCAAGGTAAGAAGCAGAGACATTTTGTAAATTCTACTGTGTAATTCTGCTGTGTACATACTCACGTACAATATCGAATTGATAATGGCACACATTTTGCATCTAGTTAGTCAAAAGCCAGAGGCGAAAATACATAATCAAGGATGAATTTCCCAAGAGTTTTACTTCTGCAGCATCAGTGGTACTTCTACAGATTCAAATGGGATTTTTCTGTAGTTTTTCAAATGCAGCAACAACATTAATGCTGGGTTTTCAGCACGAACCAAAGCAGTAAAGGTATATTCTACAATATTTACAGAAACAAAAGCTTTATCTGTAATTCATTTTTAATTAGAAATTCCATGATAAACTGGTCTTTCTTCATGTGTTCAAGCTTATATTCACTAAGCTTTATGGATTTACTATTCCCTAAGAGCACTACCTAACACTGAAATAACATCTGAGGTATGCAAGTAATCAGAGCTTCCGTTTCCCAACCTTATGAGCTGGCATAAAACACAATGTTAATATTCAGCCGTTGTATTTATTATACATGACAAGAGATAATAAGGTGTTATTAATACATAATAAGTATCATATATTAGGAATGTAATGAAGATGCAGTGTCTGACTTCAAAATCAGTTATACCACTGCAGTGTTTTATTCTGCAAAATTTACCTGAATTTTCCTAAGAGTTCAGAAGGAACAGAACCAATACTTCTCAAATATTTTGCTTTGTAGATCTGCTCATAACGTTGCCAGTCTTTCTCATAAGACTGAGCAACACTTTCTATTGAACTCCTAAGGATACATGATATATCAAAAATCCATCTTTGCATTTTACAAAAAGGATAGTTTTGTCAAAAGGAGGGGCCATATATGCAGCACAGGAGGTCTGAAAGCCAAAAGGTGAATTCAGAGCCACGCAGCGTGTAGATCAATCAACCACATGGCTTTCTGATTCATGCAGTTTCTGTTCTTGGATATGTTAGTACTACGGATGAGTTAGAATATTCTGCTTCCTCACTTCTTATTCCTTGTGCATAATTTTCAGTATTTTCCTTCATTAACCTTTAATTAAGATTTTAAAACTCTGTAACTCACTGGAGCAGCTCCAGGTTCCAGTATCAGGTAAATATTAATATTGTCATTCAAACTCAATATTCTTTTCTACTTCTGCTGTATGTTCATGTCAAAACAGCAAACAACCAAAAATGTTATATTTAATTAACGTACTATTTTGCCCACAGTAGTTCAGACTAAGTACTGAGAAGAGGATTTACCAAGTCTACTATCTTGAAGAGCTACTGGAAAGGAAGATGCTGCTCAAAATAATACCAATAGCAAAATTCTTGCAATGGACTAGATTTTGCCAATAGAAACATTTATTTTACTACTGCATATGAATAATCACTATTATTATCATATAATTTTCATTAAGAATAGCCTTGTCTCAGACTATGTAGCATCTTTGTAGCAAGAAAATCCAATATCTTGTAAATGTAAAAAACTACAGAAAAGTCTCAGAAACCCAGAGCCACGGCAAACACTGCTCATGAATACCCCAGTCACAATCCTGTTCCAGGAACAACTGTGTTTTCTTTCAGCATGTTAGTTATCCATCAGAAACTTTGGACTGATAGTTGTTCCTTAGAAAGCAAATAAGAGGAGAATGCATGGTTTTGGTGTACTGCCTTGTTTTGAATATGGATTTATTTTGGTAAATACACCGTCTGTACTGATGACAGTGAGGTCACGCATTGTGACTTCAAAACATTTCACAGATGTCAGTGAATTAAAACTTCTGAGATATCTGAGTGATAGGCAAGTTTTTATCTTCAAACAGATGGAGAGCCAATGCAGACAAGGAACCACAGAGTTTTACAGGAAAAAAAAAAAAACAAAAACAAAAAACAAAACAACAACATATTCAAATTGCTTCACTCTGAAGTATTTCAACTCCTGCCCATAACCACATATTAACTCGTCTCCACCTTTGCTCTTTAATTTTTTGGACAATACCATGAGATTTCAGGAGTTGAAGAAAATGAGCAAAAGGATCTCTGACAGCCTCAGACCTACCCTGACACTGGCACAAGAGGAGGCTGAGAGATGGAGGCTGGATTGCCTGATCTAGCTGCTGGTGTTGAGATTTGCCATGGCTGCAGTGTCAAACCAAACACTTGTTCAGAGGAAAGTCATGCATTTCATATGTGGACTAAGAAATTGTAAAATAATTACTCTTATGTTGCAAGAAAATTTGCACCCAAATGTTAAATGAAGTCAGAAATCTCATAATAATAATACCTCTCTCCCCCTCCCAAAAATAATCACCAAACAAACAGCCCCTAAGTACATAGCCAACTTAAACTTGATCTGTTTTCTTCTCTAACTAGTGAACAGAACAAATACGTGAACAGAAATATCTACACCTGTGGTTTTGTGAAAAAAAAAACCACCAAAAACTTGAAACACTGAAAACTTCTGTAGGTGCTTTTAAAAAGAGTAACTGCCTTAATTTAGGTTGTATGCAGAACTCCAGGTTAAGACAAGTGAAAAAGTACCAAAATGATCCATTATTTCTTTTGATAGCAGAAAGGCAGCTTCCTCCTGACATGGGCAGCAGCAGCAGCAGCTCTCTTAGAACAGTCTGGCACTGGTGGGAGGTGAAAGGAAAAAGCAACAGAGCACATTGCAAAGAACCTCCATGCATTGCAAAGCCATACCTATGGCAAAGAATCCCAGACTATTTATGTTATTGCATCAAATAGTTGTGGCTCCCTCTCTACCCATTTCCTAAGATGCTGAGCAAAAAAAGTTAAAAAATAAAAATTGCAGCAAAGCCAAGGAGTATTCAGCTGGTACTAAAATGCCTGAGATAATGCAAAGCTACACAAAAGAAACATGGTGATTTACATCAAGCTACAAAAGGTCTGCAAACGGTTTTAGAAGTCTCTTGCAAAACAAAGGTCTCAACCTTCTGAACTTACAATATTCACCATTTTTTTTTTTTTCTAAACAGTTTTAAAATGAATGAGACAGTTTGTTAAAATCAAATAAAGGAAAATGAAGTGCTGTCTGTTCAGCTTTCTGTCTATTCTCAATGGAATTATTAATCCGGTGCAGAAAATAAAATCAAGTAGCCTAAGACACACATCAATTATTAGGCTGCACTATGCTTCAAATGATTATTTTTTATTTTTTATTAAA
Source organism: Perdix hodgsoniae (assembly GCA_035772895.1). NCBI lineage: Eukaryota > Metazoa > Chordata > Aves > Galliformes > Phasianidae > Perdix > Perdix hodgsoniae. The sequence continues at coordinate 6,686,829 of JAPSGF010000015.1, forward strand.
GATTTTGGCAGAAACATTTTGAATAAGAGAAACTCTGACATTCCTAAAAGACATTTTCTTATAGAGTTGGGGAAAAATATACAGAAAGCATGATAGCTTTATGGTAGCTCAATTCTCTAAAACTTTTTTTTTTTTTTTTTTTTCCCATGGAAATTTCAGTAGCGTCTATGCACTGAGTTGTGCACAGACAGTTCCAGTACCTGCTTTTCCCTCTATTTGTGGAAATAGATGCCTGGGGACAACTTCTGTCAAGAGGAATAAACCTCACCATCCAGGTAAAAATGGACAAGCAGGAAACACACTAAAACTGGCATCTTCCACTAGGAAAGACATATGAGTTCATCTTCAATTTTTACAGCAGTATACAGCACTATAAATAGACACTTATATGTCTATAAATGAACATCTGGCTAATAACACCTTATCTCATCTCTACTGCTTCAAAGCAGTAGTGTTGTGTTTTGAAAACGGGAGAAAAAAACGATGTTCTGCAATAGGTGGAGCTTAGACTACTCTTGAGAAAGAGGTTTGAGTCATTGCAACTTAAATAAAGGTTTCATTTATTTGTGCTTTCATATTTGGGGGTTCATATTCCTGCAAGCAAGCTGACAGCAGCGGGCTGCACAAACTCACCCCAGATTTGGTTGTGTAGACACTGGCTGCAGCTCAGGAACAGGAACCCAGTGATATACAGCCTTAGGTTTACCTGAATTTTGCTCATAGATCTCTAAAGGTTTTCAAAAAGATCCTAGTTTATACACAATGAATGACAACCTTCTCCACTACTGAAATGAACCAGAAGTACCTAATATACGTCTAGGCAGGGTGTCTGGCTTTTAAGCTGGTATCAGCATTAATTAGTCTTGTCCATTTGGAAGCACATATTTGGAAGATAACATTGTAGCCGAGATTTGTAAATCTCTCTCTGCTCATGCCTTGATGCTTTTTGTGCTTGTCTGGCTTTGTGTCTAGACCCTTGCAAGCAAAGACCCCAGCTGGCTGAGCATTACTCAGTTAATATCATTCTGGGCTCTGGGGACTGTGTTTTATCTTGAAACACTTGTGAAAAAGTAGACAGTGTGAGCTAGCCTATACTTATCAAGGTTGTCATGGCAAGAAGAAATTCTGTTGAAGGAAGACATGGAAATTTAGCATGCAGATGACAGACAAAAGCTACATTAAATTCCTAGCGTTATGTGCCCAGTGATGTCTCTCTCACTCTGACAGATTCCCATTTGTTGTGCTGCTTGTTGCCCTTTTGACAGTAATTTGTTGCTTCGTGTCGGTCATTCTCAGGCCTTCTTCTGACAGGCACAGGATGAGAGGGGTGCAGAATACTCTCCATAGCATATCCAGGCTCTGGAGACTTTCCAAGGAGGAAGGAGTAGCAAGAAATTAGCTTTGGCTTTTCTCTTTAGAAAACAGTGCTTGAATCACATGGGGAGAAAAAACAACTGATGTTTTTTTATTTCCCACACACATACAGGTTCATGTAAACACACACACAGCCATACAGAACCAAGACAGACACGCTTGCAAGGTTCAGGATGAGCTGAAGAGCAAACTGTTTTAATGAATATTTTGATCAACCTTGCCAAATTGATTTAGAGTGTGAGTGCAGTCTGGGAATTTTGCTCATTAGTACTGAACTTCATGATAAAGGAACATAGAGTGGTGAGCTCATTAGTTGCAGCCTGCCTGTGTCTGAAGGCGTACATGATGACAGGATGACACAAGTGACAAGAGACAGGGGCTGTGGTGCTGCTGCATGTTAAAAATATCCCTCACAGTGCTGCTCTGAAATATTAATTTTACTAATATGGTTCTTACGATGAGTTATGTTGAATTAATAGAAGAATGAGGTGATTTGAAAGTATTTCCCTAAAAGGAAACATGCCAGCTCTGTCAGTAAAGAGTTATACAGCTAGCAGCATTTACCTCGCAATAGCAACTTTGCTTCAAAGAGAACATTGCCACAGTGGTGCTACGTGGGCACACCCCACCCTTGTTTCCCTCTACTGAGCAGAAAGATGCCTATATTGTTAGACAGGATTTGCATGGAACACGTTGGTGCTCTTAGAAAGACATTGTAGCAGAAAAGTAAATCCCAGCCAGCTTAAGAACAGGAGGTGCCTGCCAAGCTGTGGTGCTGAGTGCTGGCAGCTCGCTTGGTCTTTCCCTGAACATGGCCAAGGTGAGGAGCTGGCTACAGGAGAGCTGGAGTGGTGGCTGTAGAGCAACCTGTAGAGCTGCCTGAGGCTGAGAGCACCTCCTCACTCTGCCAGGCCCTACAGCTTGAAGTACTGGAGTTTACATTTACGTCCTCCGTTAAAGTGCTTTGTGCTCCTATTGTAATGTGGCAACTTCTGGCGATATCTACAAATGCCTACTCTTTCTAAATCCTGATAAATTCTTGGCCTTAGTGCAACCTTACGGCAATGAGTTCCACACATTAATTGCATGTTCTATAAAAATATCTTAATGCATTTTAAATCTACGTTTTAATACCCTTTCGTTCTTCTGTTATAGGAGATTTTATATAGGAACATTGCTCTACAATTTGTAATTCATATATATTTTTATTCTTTTCTCTCTTTTTCTTTCTATACTTGAAATAACACCAAACTTTGCAGATTCCATCATGTCTTGAATATTTTAAATGCCACTTTCTTAAACTCACAGGCTCTGTCCTGTCTTTGACATGGGTACAGATCAGTAGAAAAGCTATTTTTAATAATAATTTTCCCTTTCTATGTTGCTACATCCTAACAATTTGTCTTCTTTTTTCCCATTGACTACTGTACTTGTAGTGATAATCGGGATTATTATTATTATTTTTTTACTTGGGTGGTTATTTCGAATTTAGAATTCCAAGTGTGGCTTTGTAGAAGGTATGGAAAAATGATTTTGCCAAGGTTAATGAAGTGTAATGTAAACACCTGATCCCTCTGCTACAAGATCATTAGACAGAGCTCTGACGAAGACCTGGCTGCTAATTCTGACATTTCAGTTTTCATGTAGAGAACAGAAAAGCTGTAAGATTTTGTATTTCTTCTAGTGATCCAGCTAGAAGGGAACATAATTTCACCTATGGTGCTTTTTGGGCTTCTGGTGAATTTTACTGAAATTTAGAGAATTACAATGAGTTGCACATGTGTTTGAAACATGGAAAAATCTCTCTCTACTTACTTAATGACACCTTTGTAAAAACTGCAGATAATTGCAAGCTTAAAAGAGCTAGTCAAGATTAAAAATCTTTTAAGTTAAATACATTCTTGCTTGTTTTTGCAATATTTTTTTCATAAGATTATCTCTTTCAGAACACTACCGCCTTCCATAAAAACAACCAGCCATTTCAGGGAAGTTTCAGTGTTTGTTCCAAGAGACAAGAACTGTATTTTTAAACACAGCTCCAGTGCCTTGTGGGATTTACATTTTCCTTATTTATGCAGCTGGAACCTGTGATACAGTCATAAATCTCAGCCAGCAGCTGGGCAGGAGGAGGGCTACCTGGAGGAATTATTTCAGAGGGAAGCAGCCTGCGTGGTCAGGGAGCACGCCTGTTGGTCCCAGCACATCTCTGATGAGAGAACAGGAGATAAGCAAGTGCATTTTTCAACTGTCACTGAAAGGAAGCTTTTGGTCAAATTCAACTGATTTGTTTGGTTGCTAGTGATTCCACACCTGAATGAAATATTTCCTGCTCTTCCTAAAAGGCTATTTTTATACCCTTTATCTTATCCAAACCAGTAATTGTTATTGTACATTTGTTGGCTATTAGCCTGGCTGTCCCATTTTGTCTCAAAGTTTTTCTGTTTTTTTCCTTCAAAGACCACTGTTACCAGTGGCTATGTTCCTGGTAATAGTGAATTTTGTGTAAATGGATGGGTGTTTTACAGTGGAACCTGAACTGCTGATATTAAGGATTATATTAATGGTAAATGATCTAAAATGTAAGTGGTCAAAGCACAAAAATGAAGATTATGAAACATGTACATAAATTAACTTCTGAAATAAGAGATAATATTGCTACATTTGTAGATGTTATTGAAAACTTTGCTCTGTTTGCACATCTGGAATTGTTATCCTCTGGAGAGAAATGAATTAAAAAAAAAAAAAAAAACCAAAAAAAAAGAAAAATATTTGTTAATTTCTCTCACCAAAAAAAAAAAAAAAAAAAAAAAAACAGGAAAGAAAAAGAATGACAAAATTGCTGAGTTAAAAAACATGACAAAGAAAGTCTATATTGTGTATCTGATAGGACTGGTGTATGAGTGGTGTATTTATCAGTTGCATCTTTGCCATGGCCAGATGGTTAAGTGCTAGAGTGGAACCTGGACTTAGCTAAGTCAATTAGTGCTATCTCCTTACCAGCACAGATCCACTTCAGCTTTCCCTTTTCTTGAGAGTTAAATGAATTCAAATGATTTTTCCTAGGTTTTCCATTTACTTTTTGTTATTGCATGCATTTTTTTCAGTAACTCTCAGACCTGCAAAGTCATCTTGACCTGTGCAAGGAGACCAAACACTGCTTTGGGTTATGACAGTTTGAAATGCTGTTTCTGAAGCTGGACAGCTGCATTAACAGAACATAAACTCCTCACTGTCGAAATCTACAGCATTTGCTAAAATAAATCCTATCCAAATGAAAAGAAAACAACAAAGATAATTCTGAATAAAACATGACAGTAGAGACAAGCTAGAGACTGAGCACTAGTTGATCTTCCAAAACACCCATTGCAAATTATTGGTGTTATCATTTTCCTATATTGATTAGCTGCAAATCCTGATATCTAAGTCTATCTTAGAATACTGTGTACTATCCAAGTATTTTCTGATGTGAGATTCCTTACAGCTCCTGTTTGCCTTTAAAGCCTAATAGGAAAACTATACCCAAACCCCTTACTTGTTACTTTGACATGGTGAGTTTTGTCTGTCTTTCAAGGTCCCGGACACAGCGTGCCACAAAAGTGTGAGTGTAGGTTTGGAGGACTTGCCTGTATTTCTGCAGGTTCCAAGCAGTGCCATCAAGTCTGGAGCTGGAAAAGTCAGGATGAGTCCCTGTATTTTGTTGGAGGTATGTTGCTGCATTGTTCATGCTGCGCAGTTTTGCTGCTCTAATTTTTGTCATTGTTCTGGTGCAGCACCACTGTGACAGAGGCTTTTCCCCTGTAGATGGGCTTTTTTGTGTGTGTGTTTGTGTGCTATTAACTTTGCATTAGACCTGTTTTAAGGGTGCCATAAAAAGTTATGCGCTACCATTTTCAACGGTAAAATATTTATGCATACCAGAACTATTTATGTACTATTAATTGAAGCGAAACAATTTGCAATTTTTTTTTTCCCCGCAGTCAAGTCAGTAATTATGTTGTAAGCAACCAAATTACCTACACCAATAACTTAAACTTAACTGTATATACTTTCATGATCAAAGTTATTTTCATCTAATTTTATTCCATGTGATTTTAGTCACTTGCTTTCAAATTCAACCAGGTACATCTGATAATTAACTTTGAGGCAGAATCCAAAGCACTCATTAACTTTGATTTATAACTAAAACTATCTGGGTTTAAGAACCTGGTACATAGATGAATCTCTCTTTAATACAGTACTCTGTTTCTTCTGTGTGAGAATGAGAAGGTTTACTGGATGAAGCTTTCCCAATCTGCAGCACACTGTAATGGTATCAGCTACTTCAGACATAGTGTGCAGTCTTTCATCTGTCAGCTGACCAGTCTATGCTTGCTCAATAAGCTTTATGTTTAATCAGGGTAAGGGAGGCACCTTGACAAAGCGCAATTATTTTAATTGCAATGGAAAAACAAAGAACTAAATTATAAGGCAAATTTAACTTTTAAACTTCTGTCTGTTCTAGAACTAAAAGAAGATTTAATAGAACTAACAATAGTTCGATCCCAGAGATTTGTCCTTTCATAGCCGCAGTAACTTTTTCTGAGAGGACAGATCCAATGAATGCTTGTATCTATGCCAACATTGTTAACTTTGAAAATACTTGTTTTTGAAGTTCTTTTAGGGTTTCTGTTGAACAAAATAAATGCCAAGCAGCGTGTGCACCAACCGTGCAATCTTTTTGTTCTTCCTGTATCCTTAAACAGTTTATGTCAGGAGTAGATCATTTGACAACGACACTAAAATGAAAATAATTTGGAATGCTGACATTCCTCCCTCCCTCCCAAGCTGCCTTCCGTTGTCAGAAACAAAGTAGCAAATAGTCTTCAGGCTTCAGGTTGCAGACTGTGATTATTGTATAACAGAATTTCTAAATGAAGTTTACATCTATTGTAGACTGGGACATGTTGGAACTTCTCTCAGATAGCCATTATGAACATATCAAGCTGCTAGCTCATAGGTTTTAGCCTGGAAGCAGTAATCAATTTATTGACTATTAATAAAAATAATCAATTATTAAAAGCACGGCCACTTTCTTTTGTTTAGCAGGAGCAAGGTCACTGTGTTGTTTTTAGTGTTTGACACTTTGAAAACTCTCAGTATGAAACAAAAACATCCAAATGTTTTTAACACGATGAAGACTTTCTTTCGAGGGCCAGTATTTGCTCCTCTCCTGTTTCCACTGTCCCTGTAGAGGACTACATCTTTGGCTAGCATGAAAATTTGCAGCTCTATTTGTTGCCACCAGTAAAAGACATAACCAGCAGGACTTTTCCTCACTGTTTCAGTGTGAGGAAAAGCTCTGGGAGCTGCATTTTTGAAGTGGTCAGAAAGTCAGGGAAGGCTTTTTGTAGACTTTCTGGTGTGCAGATTAGGCTGTCACTTAGGTCATACACCTTTGCAATTTAGTAGTTTTTTCCTAGGAGAAAATCTCTTATTTTGGAATCTCTGCTTTCAGAAGTACAAAAAACAAAGCAGAATTATAAGGGAATCTGTCTCAATATATCTATGCCACTATGTAGAATTGAGTAGGTGAGAAATATCTTCAGTTCTCTTTGACACAATCCCACCTAATTGCTTTGATTTATCAGCTGCTAATGAGAAGACTGCACCTGATAATGAGTCACAAGCAGGCTGCGCAAAGCAGAGGTGGACTTGCAAATAAAGCTGATGGAGGCACCATCACAGTGGAACTTCTCCAGCTCCTGTGTCACAGGCAAGTTGGGAAGGCTGGGCTGCATCTTTGTTTGATCTCAAGAAGTAACAACAGTTTGGAAAAGCAGACAGACTTCAGATACAATTGTGTGGTGGTTATGTTTGTTTGTTTTCCAGCTGTAGATACACCCCTGATCAATACTATTCCTTGAAAGACTACAGCTTCTATTAGAGGAAATTTGTGGGGGACTGTTTCTCCTGATGCCTAGGAAAGAGGTTGGCTACAGAGTCGCCTTTAAGCCACCTGTGCACCTTCAGCATCCTATCCTGCTGAATATTGACTTAGTACAAAGACAGACTGATGGAAAGCACTTTCTTTCAGTTGTTGAGTGACGTATCCTCAGAAAACCAGTCAAAATGAATTCCACTGCAGATATCTCCATATAGATGTGGTTATCAGAAAAAAAGATCATAAACATTGTACATATTAGCCATTCACAAGAAGAGGAACTTGTAATTATTAGCCCTCAGCTTTTCCCTGCAAGAAAACAGCACAGCAACATGGTATCAAACACTGTCTGAAGCATGAGAATTGTCAATCTGTGCCTTTTGGAGCAGAATAATTGTGATAATCTCTGTAGATGTTTGTCTGTGCTTTCTTTGTGATATGAGACAGGAAGTATAAATGTGTCAAAAACCAGCAGATGGGGGGCCCTATTATTTGGTTAAACCCTCTGTAGTACCTGATCACCAGCTGGCAAATAGAGGAGTACTGCTTCCTGAAGGTGACTCTCAAACCATGATATAACAAGCAGGCAGGTGTTTTGTTTTGTTTGTTTGTTGTTTTTTCAACACTGCAGTATCTTTCATGGAAATTCAATCTCAGAACCTGTGATGGTCTCAAGCACTGGGTGGAGCATTCCTCTAATCGCTGGGAAAGGTGTATATGCAAGTAATTAAACATTAAATGCCATCTGTTCAGAGCTCAGCAAGGCTGAATCAGCATCACACTCATGAAACTGAGTATTTGTTCTATGACAAGTCTGGTATTATTGCACACAGAAAAATTCCCTTCTTTTACCTTTCCCTGGCCATTCTTATCCATGTTCTTATACAGATGATGCTTACCACAAATTGCAAGTGATTCTGGAAGGGATTAAATCCCTTGGTGGAAATCCATGTCTCAATGAGCACGGCAGAGATATCTAATAGTATGACACCTGCCTGGGCCTTACACCCTAGAAGTCTGAAACAGCCCAAAAATTGCTTCTCCACAATAAAAGCAAAGTGTTTCCTTTGTGATTCTTTGATATATTAATGTTGAACTCAAAGGCGCTCAAGCTTACAACAAATTTTATTGTCAGGTTAAATCGATGAGTATGGGAAGATTCCAAGAAATAGCTCATTTCTCTGCAGTTATGTCACGCAAGCGTTACATGGCTGTAAGTCTTTTGAAATGCAATTTACTCAGAGTGTGCTGAAATTTATTGTAATCACTTCTTTCTTTTGTTTATATAAAGTTGTTCAATACAGCATCTGCATAAGTGTTTCCTAATAGCTTAGTCTACTGATCTTTGTGTTGCTTTTAGCATGCTAGCATTCTAAGACACACAAAAGATTCATTGTTGACTATACATACAATCTAAGTCATCTAAGTAAACACTACTGTTGTAAAGAGATTCTATAGTAAAACATGCTTTGAAAACAATTTTTCATCCATCAATTTCCCTTGCAGTTTTATGGCAAGGTATTACAATTATATTGTAACAACTAATTCCTTCAGTTTACTTTTTTTTTTTTTCTTTTCAGGTTGGTTATCCTCTCTAAAAAATAATTCCTGTTTTTCCCCCCCCCCCCCCCCCCCCATGGAGACACATTCATTCACACATTCATAACTATAAATGAGTAACTGAGTACTATAGGTTGGGTGAGAAGCTGAAAAATATTTTATAGAAAAAAAGTTTTTTCTCTATCCAGAGTGAGAATAGCCATTTGAGGCCATTCCTTTTCTGCCAAATAAAATCATAGAAGAAACCTGAGAAATAAATGAAAATCCAACACAAATTAAAATTTAGAAGAAGCCAACATGCATCATTTTTAAGTCATTTCTTCTCAAGTGCAGATGAAGAAAAAGGTTCTTGAGAGTGGTGATGGCAACACAGACCCATGGGGTGCCCTCAGAGGTGCCCAGATGTGCCAGCTCCTGCCATGGCACTGAGGACTGCAGGATTGTAGTTCACCTTGGCCACATGAGTGGCACAGGGCCTCACATAGAAAGACCTGCTGGAAGGGAGGTAGCACACATACAGGCTTGAGGTAAGTAGGGCTGCGGGGAAGGTTAGAATTAAAAGAAAATCATTACTAACAGAAATGGAGTGCAACTGGAGAGAAAACAAATTGCTCTGGGTACTGGGAAACTCTGCCTGCGGTGACCTAAGGGTAAAACCTGTAGTGTACTTAATGATGTGCTTACTGGCTGGCACAGAGCCTGCTTTGAATATGAGCTGAGAAATACAGCCCAGCCTGCCCGAGCTAATTGGGGGATGGAGGAGCCAGGCTTTAGGAAACAAGGCGCTGCTCCTCTGCAAAGGGTCAGAGACACTGAGATGTAAACTTCTGCTTCTCTCTGTGTCTGTGTGGAGTGTTGTGTGCTACTCTGAGTAAATTATGAGAATTAATGACATTCTTATTTTTTTAATTTTGAGATTTCACGTGTTACCTCTCTTTCAGAACATTTAATTATGTCTATCACCCAGTAAAAGAAAAAAAAAAGATTACTGGGGATTATTAGAGAAGTTATTAAATTCTAAGATGTGTTTCCAAATATATGAGTGTAGTTTCCATTTGGTAAGCTTGATTTGTCAGATGACAGGAAACAAGAGCACACCAAGTTCCATTTCAATGGAATACTTATTACTGAACTAATTATCAGCCATTTGTAGCTGGAGATTCAGAAAACTCTGAACATCACTGACAATGCCTTGAAGCACAAGGAAGACATGCTTATCAAGGTACTCTACCTCATAGGGGATTTTCACCTATGTGCCAAAAAATAAGGTAAGGGTGAGATGGAAATTTGGTTAGGATATGTACAGACACTGCTTCTTTTATGAGCGTTACCACTTACTGTTTGTGATGACTGAAACAGGGATTTCTTTAAGCAACAATGGAGTTATATTGAGAACGTTCTCATTACAGCATGCGATCTCCAGCTGCCATTAGAGACGCCCTGGGCAGTGCAGGGCACTCTCACTGTGCTGGCAGGACCAAGCTGCCACACGGCTCCAGGCTCATTGCCAAGCCCTGGATCTGATGGATGGCTATTATTGCAAGGCCTGAACAATATCAGCTTTATAAATAAAGTGATCAATAAAAATATGATTTTTAATCTTTGCAGATACTTCATGTCTGAATTAAAGTTCTAATGTCATTTCCACTTCTATAGATTCTATTTCTACTGAAGTCAGCGGTGTTATATTATTGTATAGAGATAACTTTTTCAACTGCATTTACAAGGCAACTGAGCCTGGTGTTAACATGCATAGCCCACTGACAATTGTAGAGACATTTCCCTTCAGAATGCTGAAACATTCATTTGTACGTGTATTTTCCTGACAACTTCTCCCCTAAGAACTTGAAAATTAGTGCTCTATTCTGTATTCCAGGAGTACAAATTTATGTTCTTTTGTATACACTATCTATGAAGGCACACAAATGAATATTTAAATTCCTCATCTATGAACAAACGTTCTATGTGCTGTATGCTAGTACAAGAGCTAGGACTTTCTACACTGAGACAGAACAGAATATAGTCTATCAGAAGGTGAAGCAGAATAGATTCTGTGCAATGAAGCCATTTCCACCAGATCAAGCTGCTGTTGTGGCATCAATTCCAAACTACATCTCTTGTTGTACATGGATTTTAGCATCACTCAATGAATCCTTCTTCATGAGGAGCACTATTGCTATTGCATTCCAGAAACATTTCAGCTCATTAGAGAACAAGACTGAGAGAAACTTCATTCATGGTGCTAGTCACTACTTCTAAACTAGTTGTTTTACTCAATTTCTTCCCTTTATTTTTATAATAGTTGCTACATTTGATTTACGGAATGTAAAATAAAGCAGTTTTAGTTTGATTAATTGTTCCTCACTGACTTCGACAAGTATTCTTTTATTTAGTGAACAGTTACATAGAACGTTAATTTTCTGTAGGCTGTTCAAAATGTATTGGCATTTGAATGATAAATATTCACTAGAATAGGTATTTATAAACAGTTCTGGATAAATATTAGTAGATACTTAATAAAACCAGAGTTTATAAGAACCACAGTTCTGTTTCAGGTGATGGCAAAGAACAGTTTTAGAAAGAGTACAGGAAATAAGTATATAATGGTAGGAACTTGACCTAGAGATGGAATTGAGAACATTGTGCTGTTAGTTAAAAGATAAACAGTGCAAAACAATACCACACAGCAGCGAGTTCCACAGTTTAATCATGCTTCGGGATATAAAAAGGTACTGTCTTCCTATTTCTTTCAACTTGTGATTTGTAATTTCAGGTCACTTATAGTTCTGCTTTAAGTTTGAAAAATAATAAATATCAGCAAGTCTATAGCAGCAAATCAATACAGAGAATCACACACACTGAGAGAAATTAGCAGAGGGTTTTGGCTCATTGTCTGATCAAACTGCATCTCAGAAGTTGTGACAGAAAATGGATAAACAGCAAAATTCACGGTTAAAACTTCACCCTCAACTATGCAACCACTGCACATGCTGTTGATGTTCCAGCCTTTTGAAAGGAGCCAGCACATTGCCACCATGCTGAAGTTTCTGTAACCAAGATGCAGCTATGAAGTGAATGACCGAGATGAAGGCATTCAAGTGCCCCAAGGGCCACTCTGAAGTACAAGAGAAAAGTAAACTGTGAATAACCAGGAAAAGAGAGGAAAAAAATAACCCAGGTACGTTGATGCACAGGCACATACACTGTTATTTCTCAAGGTGGATTGGTTTGATAAAAATTATGACCTTTTTTCCTCTTCCCTATTTTATTTTTCAGTACTAAAAATATTGCAGGTGCCTGAGGCGTAAGTCAGAGCAAACCGCCATTATCACTCCAGAGACTTGGCACTTTGCTCATTAGGCTCCTTAGGATCTAACTGAGTGACCTTGTTTGGTGGGAAGGCACAGATGGAGTCTGTCAGTAAATCTTGTTAATGTAACAAGTATTCCTACTGTTAGATGAGTTTTGCACCTCGTAGAAGCATTTCAGTTCTAAGTAAACAACCACCATTCCCTCCTACCAACCTCAGTCCCTTTATTTCATGCCACCAGGTACTTCAGCATTTGTTTTTGCTATGAATTACCAAAAAAAGAACATCTTGCTGTGAGTATATGATGATCTTTCTCTCAAAGGAAGTCATACACCTTGCTTCTAAAGAAAGTGATGTTTGCTTTTAAATTTGGAAGTGTTACCTGCTAAACACAACAGCTTTCTTCTGCTGTGAATCTTTCCTGAAGTTAAAAAATATCTTTACAACAGGAATGCAGATTTTTTTTCCAGAATTGTGCTCAGTCAGTTGTACTACGTAACATGCATGGCTAATATATAAGATAATAAATAAGGGGTTTTCTTATGAAACCATTTAAATTGGTTTGGGATTTTAGGACCTAGACACCATTTTGAGTCTGAGAAAATGAAGAGCCACCAAAATCCTTCAGAAGGCCAAGGTTGAAAAAGTGACAGCACCTTAATTCAATGAATCCCCGTGGGTAAAGGTAAAGGGATACAACACTTAAACCTATGTTCAGCCTAGCTGAAATAATATTTCCATAAAATTCAGTAGTGTGAAAAGCAGCTGCAACCCTGAACAGCATGATAAATTTCATGCTGAATAAGCAGTCATATTTCCTAAGCATTTTGCATTGTTAATGGAAAGCAGCAAAGCTAGAGTGCTTGCATTGGAGGCCTCCATTTTTCATTTGTATCTTCAGATTTGTTTACTAGGTCTCCCAGTCCCAAAGAGATTGTGAAGGCACAGCTTGAAAACAACAGCTCTGTGTATATTTAACTTCTATTCTGTGCTGGCTTGAAGATGGAGGAATACAGCTTGCAGTCAGGGTGTCTCTGTGACACCTGACGGCTTTGCTTGCTTAGAAAGAGAAGTAGAAACACAGTGAGAAGAAATTACGCTACTTTGAAAAGTCAAAGCCTTTCCACCCCTTGTCCCTCCCTTAAAGTAAGTAAGGTTCTGCATTAGGAAAGCACTGCCATCCACAGACTTATAAGATTTAGTGTGTGTTTATTTGTAATTATGTAAATTATGTTTATTTATTTTTCCATATATTGCTAAGTTCTTGCTCTTTCTAAAGTTCAAATCACCTTTTTATTAGTTGAAAGTTCTCTTTACTACTTGCTACTGTGGGGATTAGAAAAAGAAATTAAATTTAGGATAGCAAATATCATCACAGGCAGAAGAATATAACCTTCCTGCAAGATTAATTAAACTAAGAAATGATGATCTGATAGCAGATAATAATACTTAACTAGATACCAAAGGTAGAAATAGGCCCGCAGAAAAGGACGGACTATCATTATTAAAATCTTTGTGCTGCATGAAAACTGACGTGGAGATCCTGATAGCACAAGAATGGAAAAGGCTTCTCAGGATCTGACAGAATAGAAATTAGAAGAGTATGTTAGACAAATGCATGAGATGGAGGAAGCTATGCTGGGCAGAAATATGTCAGAAATGCTTGTTTTGAAGCACAGTTTTGGTAAACTGCTCTCAACGTCTTTGTTATTGGTAAGGTTTGGATAGCAGTGGCTTATCTCTTTTTTGGCTTCACAGTTTTAGACAAGAAGTGAAATTATGACCACGGCTGACCCATGACTCCGGAGACAAGTGTCTCCTTCCTTTGGCTGCAGAGAGTTTAAAAAGTCAAACCATTTCCGCTGACATGTTTTTCCATACGTAACAGGAGATAATTTCCTTCCTTCCTTCCTCTTTTTGTTACTAGAGGCTTGACCTGGCAAAAAGCTCAAACATTTGAAGCTATTACATAGCACACACACACAAAAAGTCTGATTTGGATGATATAACACAAGATTATTCCTTTGGTAAAATTCTCCCCCACATTGTGTATGTAGGTATTCCATAAGCCTGACCTCCTAAGCACAGAGCTCGAGACCTGACAGTTCTGCAAAGCACAAATTCTGCAAATAAAATACCCAGAAGGAAACTCTGATGAAAGTATTTTAACTTTATGCTTTCAGGGAGCTCTAATTAGGGCTTGCATAACATGTGAAGACCTTTCAAAGACTAAGTTTTTCTGTGGGAATTTTGCATGCTGCCATTGTAAAATGGAAGTAATGCTGTTGTAATAAATGGGCTTTATTATTTCTAAGATAGATAAGGTCAAGGTTGCCAAGCTCTTCCTTTCACTTGTTCCTGTTCACTCAAGCTATTTGCTTGTTACAATGGCTCTGCATTGTAGTGATCAGTGTATTCCAGGTGTCCTGTCCTACATTACTATTACTGTAGGTGCCCACAATAATGAAATGGCAAGCCTTAGCAATTCTCTCTTGTAATGGTTTGTTCTTATAGTTAATTGACATAGCCATGCAAGTAGAGACTTAGATTGCTTCTGCATCACTGCGGACACACTTGCAGAGAAAATATTCAGGTCCTAAAAAAATACCATTCACTTTGACAGAGAGGCACTGCAATGAAAGCCTGAGGCAGCTCGAAGAAGTGGAGCCTGAAATTCAGATTGCTCTCATTTTATCAAAGTAAAATTAGCTTTTTCCCCAGGTACTTTCTATGACACTTCCATTGCTAGCTGGCTGTCACCAATTTCTCCCTAACCTTCCAGATTTTTTGGTCAGCTGTTGTCTCTTTCTGTATTCAAATGCAGTTTGCCCTTATATAAATTGTCTATTTCTACCATCATGTTATTTACTTTTATCTAACCTGCTGAATTTATAAATGAAAAGTTATTCAGCAATCAGTAAACTCATCTGACACTGAAAGTTTTGAGGAAAAGACTATCTTCTTCACTCTGTGTTGATTTTCTATGCTGATCTATAATCAGCAAATACTACTGAGATTTTAGTTTCACAAACACCTGAGTAAGTATGCCATAGAATACAGGCACCAGAAATACCCTAGATCAATCTTTCACTTTGCAATATTAAACAAAAGGACACCAGTAAAATAAACCAGGATTCCAGAATAGCTTAACTGCTGATTGACTAATTTGTTGTAGATCTGTCAAAAGAACTGTGCTGCCTTTGTAGGTTGGTATTGTAACTTCTCCGCTTCATATTGTTGCTTTTTTTGTGGCTCAGATAATCTTTGTAAGATGCTTCCAAATCATTAAAAATATTGAAAAAATGAAAATAACAGAAATGTAAACAGTTCACATTGCTCCACTGATTTAGAAGTCTTTTTTTTTTTTTTTCCTTCTTTTTCCTTCCTGTATGCCATCCTTAAAGCAAGTCCTACAAGCAAGGCCGATGAGATATTATTTTGGGAACTGTCCGATTTCATTTGAACTCAGGGGAATACAATGTAACACCATAGAAGTCTATGGATAAAAACTTTCCTTTTAAGTTATTCTAAGTTGGAGAAATGAATTTTAACAAAGCTAGATCTTCCTTAAGAAAGCTCTGATTTTCGTGTAAAACTTCAGCAGCTGTATTTTTCTCATTTAAAAAGCAGAAAACTCTCATTCAAAAAAAAACTCTAATGTGTGCTGGTCTAACTGAAATGGAATTCAGGATTCCTTGGTAATTCATGGCTTCTGGAAGTATCTAAATCAAGTGCTTAAGTGTGCTCCTCAGTCCTGTAATGTATATGGATCTACTGTATATACCTATGTACCTAAACATGTAAAATGATACAGGTCAGATTTATAGCTTAAGCAGGAGAGAGAATTACAGCACAGTAGGCTCAGTAACAGACTTACTTGACTATGAGACACTACTGATCTCAAAGAGAACAAATATTATTTTTCTGAACATGCTATCCAAAATAATCTTACCAGCAATCTGGAGTTTAGTAGCGCCTGGCATCAGCTCCCATGTCCTTGGTATATGTCACAGCATGGATTGTTGCTCCAATCAATTCAGAGCAATTTCCAATCAAGAAAAACAATTGCACATGGGTTTATTTTGATCCATTTTCAGATAGGATTTCTACAGCCTCCTATGGATTTGCAGCTCCTCAATTGCAGTTTAATTGCATGACCCCTGTAGATTGACACCCAAGCAGTGTCAGAGGTATACACTGACACTGAGAGTCAAGCAAGAATTGTACATGAAAATGAAGTCAGCATACTGAGATTTGGGTGTCACAGCCCTGTTTATTAAATTTCTAGAGTTCGCACGCCCACACCCACTGTTAACTTACTGTAAGACATTCAAGAAGATGTATGGAACTACTCACTGAAAATTTCATGTTTTCTTTAGAGAGGAAAGAATAAAATCAAGGAAAACAAGCTGGTATGGTAGGTTATACAGCAAAATTCCTGAAGAAATCCCTTGTTAAAAATACAGAAACACCTTCTAGCAATGCTAGCCTACTAGACAGGATCACAAGTCATGAGGGAGCTGAGAGGCCCTTTCGGTCTTCTACATATTCTGGGTCTGGCTCTCAGTATATACTTGGGGGTATTTTATCTTTAGAATGGACACCTTTTTTTTTGCATTGCTAGAACCTCAATTTCTGTTGACACAAAAGGGAATAAAGGTGTTATAGCAGCACATGACAACAGTGTCCATTGAGACAGCTAAGAATAGAAAGTGAAAGATACTCTTTCTCTGCAAAGGTGTAGGGGTAAGATAGGTAGGCCAAAGTCTTTTCCTGTGTCAGAATTTTCTATAAAATTAAAGATTGCTGTCCTAATCTCATGGAGTGTCAGGAGGGCTGCTTCAAGACTCAGCTTAAAAGAGGTCATCCAGTAGGACAAAAACAAATTCAGAGCCAGCCAAATACTTCAGTCAGATAAGCCTCCCTGAATCTCAGAAGAGACAAGTTCTGCAATTCAGACTGTTAACTGTAATGGTAATAAAAATTTCTTACCTATGATTTTGCCAATGACACATAGCCAGTCTAATTTTTTTTTTTAACCGATTGTTAAAAATCCCAAACTTTGGAATAACTTGGTAAGAGTCCTGGGTAAATTTAAATCCACTGTTAAGAAACAGAAAATTCACAGTATATTGTAAATCTTTGGAAATCTTTGGAAATCTTTCTTCCTGCCTTTTAGTGCAGTTGAAAGCTATTCTTTGCAAATTACTGGGACTGAGAGTCACTTATGGATGCCTTGACACTGTACATCACAACTATAGAGGAATTAGTAAATGACTATTTGCCAGCTCTCAATGAAAAGCCAAAACAGTTTTCTTCCAGTATATGTAATGAGGGCCCTTGAAAGAGAAACCTGAATTCTATGAAAACAACTCCTAAACAGAAGGAAAAAAACCACACAATACAACTGCAGCACTGAAATGCAAAGTTGCAGTATTTGCAGACCATTCCCACTGAGAACTTTAGATAAGATCTCTTAACATCCAGATCTTGAGTCTGTAGGCCTAATTACAGGCTGGCTCTGTAACCCCAACAGTGACAACAAGCTCTTGCTATTTTGTGGTATCCTGGCCAGAAGAAAATGTAATGGGCTCCAAAGAAGCAACCAGCAATTGACAGTATCAAACCCAGATTTGCTGTGATAAAAATAAAATTGCCTTAGTCTGATTAGTCTGTCCAAAGCTTCATGAAAGAAAGTAGGAAGTACAGGTTAGAGGTGTCTGACTTCAGCCTCTGCAAGAGCTGATGGAAGTGGAGGACAGAATTTGATGGCTTTGTGCTTGCAGCTGTCTGGGAAGAAACATGAAGAATGACCTCCTGGACTAGCACAGTATTCCAAAATAAATGTGAGAAAACCATTTCAATAATGTTTATACCAGTGTAAGCTGATCTTCATTCACACAGCAAATATGCCATATTTATGCTACAACAAAGCTTTGGTTCTTGTTCACAAAACACATGGCTTTATAACTCATATTGTAAGAGGGCAAATGTACAGCACAGGGTATTTGTAAACTTCAGACAGAGTGACACAACTATTTTCAATTTAAATCACAGTAAGCCAACTTCTACTAAGGACTCTGCCAAGAGTGCCAAACAAAAGCCCAGTAATGACAGTAGCAATGACTAAATTAGTGTCTTTATTCTCATTTTATACATTCTTTTTCTGTAGCCAACAGACAAGTAAAACTTGCTTAATCTCACTAAATCCTCATACATTTATACAGCTTTTTCGTTTTGTTCTAGTTTTGTTCTCACATCATTGTCTGTGTGCAGAGAAAATAATTTCCTTCAGTAATTTCACTGTTCTAGTTCTGGGACTCATGGGTGGATTTTCTTTTTCCACTTAATCTGCATGCGTTTTTTGGTCAAATTAAAAACAACCTAGTGCCACACATCACTTCAACTCTTCCAAAGCTATTTTCCCTCATTGTAAAGTATGAATGAAGAGGCTCTAATTCTCGGTATGTATTTTTGATAAGTTCATAGAATATTTATTAAAAAGTACAATAACCTGCCGAAGCACAAGGGCATCACTTAAAGTTTCCTTACACCTGTGTCATTTCAGAATGTTTGTAGCATGGAGAAAATATTGTGACAACACATTTAAGCTATAATATTTAACTGAAAGGTAGGGGATTTTATCTATTTATTTATTTATTTCAAGAAAATGCTGCCTTAATGAAGTCTGTGATGAAACACTCATTTGGGCAAAATCAATATTAACCCGACCTCAGCCTCAGAAGTTCACCAATTGTACCTTAGCAGGTAAATGAGAACTCTTGTTTTTCCCAAACAAACTCCTTTAATTTTAATTTGTTTAAACTGAGGACTTCACTACTTGAGTTAGGGTAGTATGGTTAGGTGGTGGTTGGACTTCATGATCTTTAAGGTCTTTTCCTACCTGATTCTGTGATTCTACTCATAATATTCTCCCCCTACACACACACACAAGTTATTTGATTAAGTCGATTCTATTAAGCACAATCCTTGCATGACTTAATTATCTTGGATTCTGATGTCAATGCCTGTGACTAGAAATGCCAGTGGGAATTCTGAAAGTGAGTACAGTGGAAGCCAAAGCTTGGATTGCACTCCTACAAGACACTCCTGTGTTTTGTTTCTGAATTACTTGACCTTTTTTTTTTTTTTTTTTTTACCAATCCCACAGTTTTTAGAAAATCCTGTCATAGGGATTATGCCTATTAGAGAATACAGTTAATGCTCAATACACAATCCTTTTAGAAGTAAAACTGTTTCTATCATATAAGTATTACTATCTGGAATACATCATGATGCATTATTTTTCCAAAGTCATCTGTATCAAACAAATTCAGGAAAATTCTGGTAAAGCTACTATGATAATTCAGGCAAATTCCCATCAAATTGCATTTACTTTTCCTTATGTTTGGCTTCTAGGCAATAATACTCTTGAGAAATACTTAGTAAAGCAGCAACTAGCCCAAACAATCAGCTGACCTTTAGACTTCATTAAACATTACCAAACACACCTTGACCAAATAATAGCCTTTCTTTTTTGTTGCATGTTATTGTATCAAGGAACTACACTGGAAAGATTGCCATGTCCACAGCCTATAATTTTTCAAGTCAGTCAATCAAGCCATTTGTTTTCAACAAGATGCTGTGAAAATGTTATGTCAGGAGTCCTCTAGGAAGGTTTGTATCAGTAACAAAATGTCTCCTTTGAAAAAACTGTTTGGATACTTTGTCATTCACTTTTGAAAAACTCTTAATATACATTTGTTAATAAATCAGTTTTAAGGAATGTCTAAAAATAATTATTGCAGCCTGAGTGCCCAACAAATATGTACTAAAGACACACATAGAGACACTACAGTTAAGAGAATGATTCCATCAGTCTGTATCATCCTTTTCAACTTCTTAAAAGAGCAGAATGTAATTCTTTATGACAGATCTTTCTACTCAGCCAGTAAGATCCTCCTGTGTCCTAGGGCAGTTTATGTAATTAGAGCAAAAAGGTGAAACTCATTTTGTAGGGGATAGCCATGGACTGATGGAAAGAATCTGTAAAATAAAGTTGTCTGTGCTTGTTACTATTATTATTTCTAATCTTGGTGTAATATAGATAATGATTCTTTAAAATATTAATCATAAGTCACATTTAAAGTATGTGAGCCAATCCTTCTTACTTAAAAATGTATGTTTATTGCTTTTGTAGCTGCTGAGATTCAAGTACATACTTCAGATACTTTGCTAAGTGAGATTACAGTGAGAAACAGCATATTCTAGGGCTCTTGCTTCAAGTATTTCCACTTCTGATTGTACTTCCACTCTTCCCTGAAGACGACATTATTATTCAGAAATAAATCTCCCCAGAGCTTTCCTGGAGGTCTTTTTATGATGAAAAATTTCGAAAGGCAGATGTGTGCAGTGTCAGAAGATCCTGATCAGTTGTTGCAGAGGCATCATTGTCATTAAGTGAAATGAAAAACAAGAATCACTTTCTGAGATGCAGCAAGAAAAGACAACTTTCCTGGTATTTGGGTATAATTTGATTTAAGACTAATGAAGTTATTCATATGAAAAGTTCTAGAACATTATAACTGGAAACTAAGCACACTTTCTCATATTAAATTTCCCAAGCAAAACTGAAATTTAAACAGATTTCTGGACTATCTCTGTGGAAAATGACATCTTCATTGCTACAGAACAGTTTTGGTCACCTAGCTGGCATAAGCAGCAGATAGAATTGTGACATTTGCTGCAGAACTGACAAAGTTACTTATTTTTTACGTGAGAGAACCCACATCCTTGGCTTGCAAGTATTTGAAAACTTTTTAAAAATAGAAATACATCCCTTCTACTTCCTTCCAAATCTGTAGCTAAACAGTTTGACCAGCTTATAAACTCTTATTTCTTTTCCCATTGTTGGCAGTGTGGAATAATGAGGAAACGTTTCCTTGCAGCATGGAAAGAGCTGACAGAAACCTTCTTTCTCAAATTTGACCTTGTTCCTCTAAATAATCTGTTCCACCACAGTCACCTGGGGGACTGTCTTGGTGCCTCTTTCAGTCTCCACTGTTCCTGCCTCCTGTTGGGAACTGCAGTCACAGATGAAAGTCTGCAGCAGAAGTGGCAAGAGACAGTCTAAACTGCATTTTGAATGTTAGGGCAAATGGTTTGTACAGGATTTTACACTGAGAGACACAGAGCAGAGAGTGGAAGACGAATTTGATGTGATCATAGGAAGCCGCATGGCTAAGCAACCACTGACTTCTCATGGGGTGCATTCCTTTGTTCCTAATTAGTTAAAGCTACAGTACTGAAATCTGGAATGCAAATGCCCTAACAAAAGTGCTTCTACCTCACCACGTTGTGAGGAGCCTTGGCACTAGCTTTATATTTTTCCTTGTCTATGTTCAGCTTCAACTCTGCAAGTGAGAACTTTTCATACCTACTCTGGGAGTGAATGCATAAAATCCCTGGAATCTGTTTGAAATTGTACCTTGGACAGGTTAAATGAAACA
Source organism: Perdix hodgsoniae (assembly GCA_035772895.1). Taxonomy (NCBI): domain Eukaryota; kingdom Metazoa; phylum Chordata; class Aves; order Galliformes; family Phasianidae; genus Perdix; species Perdix hodgsoniae. The sequence goes on from JAPSGF010000015.1 coordinate 6,708,502, forward strand.
CTCTACATTCCTTTCCCTCAATACACTTCTTACAGGAGGTACAGTTTGAGCCCTTCACATTTCAGAAGCTTACCTGGGATCTTAAGTTAGGAGTAGTAAAGCCAATCCTGGATGCTGCTGCTGGTAAAAACAACAACAATCTGCCTGTCTATACATACAATAAAAAGCACTGTACTTTTATCTAGCGAGAGAGCCCACAGAAGCTTTTCTATCAATTGTGTTTGACTAGAGCTGAGGAGGAGCACTTCCTAGTGATACAGAAGGCATTTATAGCTTGCAAAACATCAGCAGCATAACGTAGAACCCAGCCTTTAGCCCTTTGCTCTCCACAGAGAGCTGGTTTCAACGAGTCACCTTGGAACTGAACAGACCAGCTGTAGAAGTCTGCATCCCTATCCATGTCTCATAAGAACCTAATACCCTCACTCAGAGAGATAACCTACAGCACTTCAAACATATATGCAATTCCAGTAATTCCATTCCTTTTCTACAAACGAGCTTAAACTTCCATGCCTGTAAAGTTTGGTCCTAGCATAGCCAATAAGTACTCTGCCCTATATTTCTCTAGGCTTTACCTACAGCTTTCACAGGTAAAGCTTCATCTGACTCCCTGGCATTTTGCACAGCCATACTTAAACTGCCAAGTACATAAAAGTAGGTCTTCTCTTGTTGAAGCTGAGAAAACATTTTTCCTATGTATAATGAAATTCTTCAAGAAAAAAGTTGATTTCTGAGTATGAAATTATGCTAGATACAGTAGCTATTACAGAAGACTATTCACTACTGATTAAACACAGTAAACTTCCTTTTATTCTAATTTAATCCATTGTTCCTCACCAATCATGCAGCTCCAACTCTTAAGTTTACCATTACCTTTTTTTTTTTTTTTTTTAACCTCATACTACAGCCTGGAAGATACTACAGATAGGAGTGCAAATGCTTTTGTTACTGCCATCATAAGATTTACTTATGAATTGGGAAAGTATTCTTATTGTGACATAAGGTTACGAATAATCTTATAATCAATTGCCCCCCAGGACAAGCTGACAGGCATGAAGCATGTATATAAATAGTCTATGATCGTATCCCTGTCTTACTGCTTGAAGACATATGCATGTAACTCACTACTATCATAAGATAGACAGATGACCTAATTTGTGTCCATTGTGCTTTTAAAATGCATCTATTGTGCTGCATCCAGTGTGCAACCTTATACTAATCTTACAGAAGAAACTGACTCATTTTGATATTTCTCCTAAAAAAAAATTAGTCCCAAGATCTTTCTGAGATGTAAAACAAGGAAATATAACAAGTAAGATAATGAATGAGAGCAGTGCAGAAAAGATATACTGGTAGCAATTATGATACTTCTCACTGATAAAAAATAAAGGAGCCCTACATCTACTCCCTCCTTGGTATTCTCTTTTTTTTTTTTTCTCCCTTGGACAGTGATTTCAGTTTGCTCAGAACAGAAGTTAATTGTAAATAAATTCTATCTTCTTTTCACTAATTCAAATTTTCTGGTTACAAACAATATTTTCTGTACTAATCTGGTACAAGTTTTTAATTGCATAAACAGTACAAACATTAATATGGACACTGGTCATCAATTTCATTCTGGGGTTGTAAAAAAAAATACTTCTGAATATGAGACGACGATACTCTTGCAAGAACTTTTTGGTTCAGATAGACTAGGGTAGCAGTAATTTCTCTGTTGCGAAAAGGGCAGATACTACAGACAATGCTGTAGGGTCAAACATACTCATAAAGCAATGTGTAAGGCAGAGGGGAGGGGTTGAACCTGCACCTAACATGGTCAGCACAGGCCCTGGCTCAACTTCACAACAAGCTTCAGCCTTGGAGACACCTTTAAAGGCAAGGGGTGCAGCTGAGTATGGTCACATTAAGCTTAGAGCACTCCAGAACTGCTAGCTGAATACTGCTAGTATTCCTCCCTCAGACCAGAAGAGTGATGAAGGTACCTTGAAACGAACAGAACTTGGAATTACAGTAGTTTTAAAACCTAGCATAGCTAGACAAGGTAATGCTTATATTAAGTAATCTGTGGTCAATCTCATTTAATTGCATGAATCAAAAAGGTTTCCTTAATCTTATAAGCATCAGGATTTTACTCTGAGGGGTTCATTTTGATATTAAAATGAAATTTCATTTTTATATACTAAAAATGACTCTAAAACTGGGGGGGAGGGGAAGAAGGCAGTTGGAATTAAACACTAAATTATAGTTTACTTCTAAAGCAAGGTGCCTAAAACCAAATCACACTGCTCTACACACATGCACAGGGTGACAAGTCATGCTTTGTTACAACTGCAAAACAGTAAGAAAACCATCACCCCCACCTCATTCTGATGCCAGGTAAGGCCATATAATTATGCATGTTACTAATGGAGAATGAAACTGCTCACACACACATAAAGATGCTCAAACTACTCACTATCAACAAGGCATTGGCTATCGTAGGTAAGTAAGATTAATTAGAAATCAGCATAAATGAAAATGCCATGAGTAAGCTGTTTCTACAGGAGAGAGATAATTAGTATTCAAAACTGTAAGCCATTAGGAAATAAGACTAAAACATGAAATGTTAGTTATCAGCAACCCAAGGGAGAGAAATATTGATGAAGTAAGAGATCTGGTTCATGGCCAGGAGCAATTCTGGAGACTGCAATGCTAAAGAGACATAAGGAGAGGATAGGATGTTTCACATCAAGAGACTACCTAAGTGACACAGAATAGGCTCCTATATCATGGAATGTCACTGATCACATGCTGCTTACTTGCAACTTTCGACAGGTTTTGGTGTTGTCCAAAAGGATCTGGGGACCTGTCACACTTGTAAGCAGAAATGCCTGGAAGTGAGAAGCCAGGAAAACTGTGTTCTACTTAAAACTCTCAGATGTGCAGACTGCTTGCAAAGCAGGAAATGAGGCAGTAAGGTATCTGGACAGACTATCAAGGAAGGACATTCACACAGACTATGAGCCATTTACACATTTAGTTTCACATATGTTAAAGTGTCCTTTAGCAGGACTCCTTTGCAGCTTCAAAAGACATGGCAATGGTTAAGATCACAAGCAGATGCAATCCAATGGAGGTATTATGGATTAAAAACAAACAAACAAAAAAAAGTAAAGGAAAAAAAAAAGGACACTAAAATCCTGGAAGAAACCTAGACCTTCCCCTGCTCCTTTTGCAACTTAGATACTACGCAGTGAAGTTGGGAATCTTGTTAGGGAGACACCCTTAGGCTTAGGGGTTACAACTAAACATGACAGAAGAGAACAACAAGCTAATCCAGCAACTTGAAAATCTTTTCACAGATGGCAACAACATATTACACGCAAAATAGAAGAGGGCATGTATTTCAAGCAATACTTTGTCTTCTGTATTAATTGCAACTCAACCTCCCCTTAAAAGATTTGCTTTTTAAAGGTCACTCACATTCTCATGCAATTCACCACAGCTCTTCATATTGCTCTCACCACTCTTCTTCAACAGCTTCCGGAACACTTAATAATCCTGACTCTTGACATTTACGAATGTTTTGCTTCAGAAACATCCTAAATCCACCACACTGATCTCCATTTACCCACCTCACTGCTCTGTCTCCCACTTCCTCTCCAGATGAGCCTTGGAAATGTTTTCTGTTTTTTTTGTTCTGCTTTTTATTATTATTATTATTATTATCATCATCCCCCTTTTATTTAAGCTTCCTTCTGTCTAACAGAAAAGTAACCAAGTTTCTCACAACAGACTCTCCCTTTCTCCTAACTTTCAAGCCCCCAGCAGAGCTGGATAGAACTTCTTAAAAATATATTTATTTTATCCTGCTCTCATTGAGTTACTCCCCAAATCCACCTTTTACCTGCTTCTCAACCCTATACTTTTCCTTAATGATTTTAGAAATTTGGGTGCTTTCTTGTAACATCTACATTACTTTCAGCATTTCTCAGACACATTCTGTGATTCCTCCTCCTCTGAGTGCTGAAAGTGGGAAGAGAGAAAAGGAAGAGGCCAGTGCAGCTGTTGCAGTCTCTTCCCGCCCACTTCCCCTTGTGATATTCACACCTTCCTCCCCACGGAGAAGAAATTGCAAGTCTTTTTTTTTTTTTTTTTCTTCCTTCTTCCAAAAATATCATCAAATTATTGCTTATCTCTAAAAACCTTCATCTCTGTGGCGAATCCTTTGGTTACACCACAAGAGCAATTTTATCTGTTCTGAGGTCCTGGAAGTTGTCTCTTTCTACCACTGAAGATGCAAAGTAATTTTGGGTCCATTACAAATACATTTACCTGAAACGTGCATTAACCCCAGTGACTGAAGCTGGCAGAGTTCAGGCACACTTCTCAGGTTCAGACAGTAGGAATCAAGACAAGGACAGAAACTGGCATGAAAGCCTTCCACAATTTTTAGTTTAGAATCAACTCTAAGGTCAGACTTAGGCTTCTGGTTTTAATCAATAAATCCTCATTATTCACTTCATTGCTCTTCCAACTTCAAAAACATCAGGTTCTAACATGAGTACAAGTGAAGATGAATCCAACTGCATTGATTCTAGTGGTATAATGTTATACTTACCTACATGCATGTCTGACTTTTGTACATATGTGCATGCGCATATAAAAACACAAACTCCACAGACATATACTAAATGTACTTAAAAGGCACTATTTTTTAATCTGCTTTTCCCAGCAATATCTGTTTGAAGTAGAATATTAAGGTGTGCTATAGTCAACAGGGAGAGTACAGGAGAAACTGCATTTCACGTTGAGGAAAGATTTGTTCCTCTTTTGTTCCTGTTTATTTGGTTTCTCATGTGAGTTAATATTACTTGGCAGCTTATCTTGATCCTGCCTGAAAACAAGTAAAACTTGTGAAAATGAAAACAAGCAGCAAAAAATCCTTCAAAATTTTAAACACTTGGCTATTAGTGCTGTGTTTGTTGAGCCAAGAAGTTCTTAGTAATTCTTTGCCAGCACGTGTAGACATTTCTATATTCATGTCTCAAAGATATTATTAAGAACAACAACCCACTGGCTATGAACGTTTTGCAGAACCCTAACTTTTCAGAAGCATTGTGTGTATACTCAGAGCTTTATTCACACCAGCAGGAGCTGGCTGCACAAGGATGACATGAGGAAAAACAAACCATGTATCCATGCTACTTTATTAAAGCAACATCAGTGATTAATTTTTCACATCTTCCTTTTAGCTAGATTTTTATCTGATAATATGGAGGACAAATAAAACCAGTTAACGTGTTTTGTACTAAGATCCCCGTCTACTGGACACACACTGGGAAAGTGCAAATGCTGGGGTGATATTTCTGATGTTCATTTTGCAGCTGCTGTGAAAAGCATGAGGAAGGAAATGTTCTTGCCATACAGACAGCTTAGGAAAAACAGGAATGTCACTATTTATAGGAAATCTCTCAGAGAACAGATGTATGCCCTTCTGTAGCTCCCTTGCTTTAGCTATAATGCAGTTCATTGCCAGGTTGAATACTCCATTGCCAATGAGGCTGAAACAGAAACTCCTTCCACCAACTTATCTGCTTAAACATCAGCGCCATCTTACTGAAAACTTGTGCTCCCAGAGCCAAGAAATTCCTTCATGGTGCATCACAAACTTGGGAATATAACTTTGAACAGAATGTATTTGAATGGTATAAATCTGTATCAATGCCCAGCTCTTTCAGATACAGAAAAATTGAACTGCTTTTGACAAAGAAATTCTGCTGTGATTTTCCCATTGCTTTATCAGATTTAATCACCTGGAAATAGCCATCACAGATTACTGAGAGGCAAGCGGAAGCTCCCAGGTTTCTGCAGAGCAGCTAGTAGCAGACAGAACTGTAGCTCTTCAGCTGTTTGCAGCATAGCTAAATCCTCCCTAACCAGCTGTTACTACTTATTTCACAAACAGGCATGAAATACAGCCCAACTTCAGCTTGAGACTGCCAGCAAGTGTGCTTGCAGCCACTCATTTTCCTAGGTCACTGATCATGGTCAGTTGCAACAGCATGGTGCTGCAGCTGGAACAATAAGCCTTGGCAGCCTGTAGCCCTTCCCCTCCAGCTTTCTCCTTCTCCTTTTCCTCCCACCACGAAACGCAAGCATCAGGAGGACATCTCTGTTGCTGCCCTACTGCCTGCCTGGCATTCCCAAGGATTCCTGGCCTACACCGTCTTAGCCTGGGCACCAGCTGCTGGCCAAAGGCAGACACTTTGGCTCTGATACTCACACCTGTAGATAAGCAGCTTAAGAGATTGAAACCGTGGAAAATTCAACCTCTCAAAATCAGATCCTAAGTATTTTTCCAGCTGCCCTTTATTGACCACCCACTTAAACTTTGTACTGGATACTTATATCAGTCTTGCAACTTCTGTTCCCCTGTCTTTAAGGTACAGCTAAGATACCGGTACCTAGTGAAGCACAAAGTTCATAACAACTGTGGTTGCACAACTTCAATTACCGTATTCCCAATATAAACAGATTATGAGGAGCCCAAAAATCTTCTAGAATGCTCCTTGTCTTCATTAATTGATTTTATAGAGGAGCACAGGCAGCATGGCACTGGCACAGCCGCCACAAGTTTAGAAATTATATAGCTGAAAAATTTAAGAAAGAAAACCCCCGGCATCACTTTACATTTAACCGTAAAGCATCTGCTGAAAGCCTATCAGGAAATAAGGCTCCATAAAATAGCATAGTTCTGCATTTATGCCCTTACAGCCTACAGAAAACAGCAAGAGACACATTATTGTCTATGAAAACAGATAGATGACAAATATAAGTCAGTAAGGGGTGTATTATCACCTAAGGAAAAAAAAAAGAAAAACATTAACTTCTTATTCTGCCCAACAGCAAGATAAATAAAAAACACTTGCTACTACTAAAGCTGAAATCTGCTCTCTTGCTGCTATGCAGACAGGACATGCAGACATAGCCTGTTTCTGGCCATCAGAGGTTACTGCAGGCTTCCATTCCTACTACATTCATTTGAAAACCTGTAGGTAAACACAATGAGAATCCATATTATTCTGTCTGTGTTTTCCCTTTCCCACCAAATGTCCTCCAGTGGAAGAAATTGAAGAGCTTAGCATACCCTCCTTAAATAGTGTTGAAATTCTCAGAGACTGGCTCAAATAATACTTCCCCTCTTTGCACTGCATCTATCACAGCAGCTTTCCTTCAAGTAATACAGCAAGCAAACAACCCCAGCTGCTGTTGCTGCTTTTTAGGAGTCACTGTTGATGCAACAGCTGCTGAAAGAGCTGTGTTTCGAAATGCAACACCTGCTGCTGAACCTGAGTTTCCAAGCCATAGCACTGAAAGATCAACTGAGCAGGTATGTACCACTGATAGCCACATCTGGTAAAAGCAAAGAGAGACAGGCAGCAGGTAGCCATAACTGAAAACTGTAGCCACACAATATTTGCAGCATACCAATGGAATAGGAGTTCTTCAAAATACAAAATAATTGTTATTAGTTAGCTTATTTTTCTATTATATGTTCTTAAACAAACAATTTGAATTCCAGTCTAACTTCTCTATGTCTGTAAACCAGGTCTATATATTGCCATATCAGACTCCAAGCCCAATGTTCAGGCAGACATTTCAGGAAATGCTTTCTTGGCAGCCAAAACAGCATTCAAAAAAATTAATTTTCTTCTTTAGTTGCATAATCTTTTACACGGCCAACTACAGATTCAATTAAAACAAGTATTTATCTCCCTTTCCTTATGGAAAGAAAGGAGAAAAAGAACAATTGCTTATGTGTATACAATGCAATGTTTTAAACTGTTCTTAAAATGTCAAAATAAAAAATTTCTGTACCTGGCAGAAAAAGGAAATAGCCAATGTTTTAAGAGCTTATGTGGGCCCAGATCAGAGTACATGAGCTTTAGAAAGATGGCCACAGCTGCCCTGTGGACGGTCACATTGCCACCCATCAGTCCTGCTTGTGCAGTGTCTAGGTGACTGATACACAGCCTGGGTGGATTTGTCAGAATGGTTTTTACATTTGGGCACTTAAGTCTCTGCTGTATTTGGTCTTACAAACTACTATTGAAATCTAATCCTGGCAGGATACACGCAGCACGTACAAAACAGAAAGTATTACTCAGTAGCCAACACAATGTGTCACTACAACTCAGGAAACAAGCTGGCTCAAACAAAAATATTCTTAATGCTTGGAAAGATAACTCCTGGGGATCAAAGTGGAAGACAGTGTAGTGACCACACTTCAAATCCCTCTTTTTTTTTTTTTTTTTCCCCCCCCTGTGTGTGTGTTGTATTTTATTTTATTTTATTTTTTTCTACAACTTATTCCTCCCTTTCATTCCATCCATGAGTTTACAAAACCAAGCAGTACCTAATCTGCACTTGGACCTGAATTTCTGAGCACATGTTCCTCCATCCAAATAGGTGTATTTAGAAGATACCCTGCTCTGTAAGAGCTGGCTGGACACAGTGCTGATGGAGCTCACAGATTTATCTATGCCTCACCTCCTCATCTTGCTTCAGGCTGCCTAAGCATGGTGGGACAGAATCACTGTCCTGCTAAGTCAATATTACGAGGTGTTATAAGTGGAAAGATTAACAAGAGAAAAGAGCAATACAGGAGTGTAACAGCAAAGGGACCAGCACAGCTAGGACGATAACTCAAAGGAAAAGTAAAGGTACTCACCCATCTCCAAAGATCTAGGCTTGCAGGAAAGACTTCACAAAGAAGGGATCTCCAACCAGAGATCCTTCCTGAGTAGCAGTCAGCCTTTCAATGAGATCTAAGAGAGGTGCAGCCAGGCTGCACCCCTTCCAGTCACACAGCTGAATTGACTTCACCTGTGCTCCCAGGGCTGACTGGGTCCTTTCACCTGGTGCTCAATCAGTGGTTCAGGCTGCCACTCAACATTTCTCAGATGTAAGGTTTAACCATTAGCTGGTAACAGTCCTCAGAAACCTCAGAGAAACACCGTTATTGAGGATAATACTTAATTTTTAATTTTGAACACTTCTTTGAATCATCTCATTTGTCATTTGAATCACAAATGTGTCTAATGGAAACACTGCATGCCAATATCTGCCCAGGGTAGAGTACGCTTGCTAGCAATTTCAGTAAAAAACATTTGGAAATTTATGATGAGTCTTGGGTCTGTACTTATTCCAGTGCATTTTGTAGCTATTTACCTCTGTGTGATGCATGCAGCACACAGTGCTGAGGGTAAGGACCTTTTTGTGCAGGTGACAACCTTCCACATTGAGCCAGCTTCGGCCCTTGTCAGTTAACAGAGGGGTCAATTGTCTATTAAGAGACAAAGATAAACATATGGATACATGCACTTATGCACGTATGCATCTACGAGCACACAGAACAAACTAAGATAAACATTTATATTATGTCTGAATACACTGCATCTAAGACCAGACTCTCAGACAGTGTAAGATAGCACTGTAAAACTGAAATAAAGCAGTGTACAAATTTTAGAAAAACTTGTCTTCTTTTCTTAGTTTGGTACATGGGGCAAACCATAACATTTATCATGTTTGATTCCTGGGCGTTGTAATGCACCTCTTCATGTCACACAGTGCAGAAACGTACCAATGATTGTGGTATACCAGCACTTATCTTCACACTGACTTAAATAGTTTTTGTACTGTGGACAAAATAACTGCACCAGGTGCTTGTGGTCCCAGAAAGTTGCTTATGGCCCCAAAGTTCTTTCTTCTAGTTTTGTTGTTTGCTTGCTTGTTTTTTTCTGAGAATCTGTCAGCAAGCTAGCTCAAGTGTGTGTGATACTGTAACTCATTTGTGTGTTCCTAAGACCTGTACCTGCTTTTTTTTCAGCGCATATAAAACAGTAAGTCCAGCTAAGCAGTCAGAGGGCAATTCTGCAGACCAAAGCCACAGCTTAGTCTGTATATACATAGATATGCATAAGCATATGACCAATGCAATGAATCCAATTTGTATATTTTTGCAGAGATATATTCTTAGCTAAGTGCTTTGCTCATAGTGATTTCTTTTGGGTTGATTTACTAATTCCACTGAAGCAGCCTATATTTCTCCTACATAGAGTTAGGTTACAGGTTTCTTTCAGTGGGCTTTTATTCCGATGCCTACTTACCTAGCAGTAACAAAATCTAGTATTGAGATCACCCATGGTGCCACTTAAAGTGCTATGAAAAGGTAAAGTATGAAAAAGGTAAACATGAAGAAATGTTATTGGAAAGATGACAGGTGATTAATATGCTAACTTGATCTACCTGCTCAGCTCTCCTGTGAACTTTGAACTCTGACAGTCTCTGATTCATCATTCCAAGAAATTATAATAGAGGTTAGGAAGCATACTGAGACCAGTCCTAATTTAATACAATCTGTGGTGCACTCTTTTCTGTGGGAATTTTAGCAGAGGAGATCACACTAGTCTCTATGGCAACCAAACCCATGAGGTTTATCCTATGAGGAGCCCTGGTCCACTGCAGTTTGAGCCTGATGCAGCACCCAATCCTGCAGAAGGAATGAGACATTTTCTGTGTAAAACACTGAAAAAAACCCCAAAGCCAAAGCAATTCATGTTTCCTTGCTGTGCAGAAGAACACAGCTGTGTTCTTCAACTCACTTTAAAGATCATGTTCTCTCTACGTTTGATAAATTATTCCTTTCTTGCTTGAGTCAATCTTTTTAAAAAAACATGGAGCAATTAATTTGTTAAAAACAAACAGAAGTTATCTTTTATGCTTCTGTAAGCAGGGAAAAATCAGATGTCATGAATCTGATCGGAGGCAGCTTGGGAAACAGTGGTTTGAAGCACTCCCTGGCTCTGGCCTCTAAAAAGACATTTCTGAAAGCTCAGCAGAGGGCCTATGGCATGTTCAGAGATGCTGACGTCTACTCAAGCCTTGAGTCTTGCAGAAGTGTTAATGAAGGAGATTAAATCTTTCTTTGTTCATCCATACTTTCCAAAGGGAGAAGATGCAACCATGTAAACGGTAAGGTACTAAGTGGGCACTTTTTAAAGGAGTCTTACTGGTTATCCTTGTGCAAGTTCATTCCTTTTTTGTTTTAAGAAAATTTGAGGATTTTCTAAAAGGAACTAAGGGATTAAAATCCGCAAGTGCCACCACGCGGAGCAATCATTTCTACAGACTTCTCATGAGCTGTTTTCTAACATGTCTCAGCACATTGTTACAAAGGTGAGAGTGCCAATGTGGCTTTTTCCAAAGCACCCTGTTACCCTTTTTGTCAGCTCTAAAGACATATGGGCATTGGAGTGGCTGCATATGTCTCTGCATCTCCACTGTGGCAGCTATAAGGATATCTGATAGATTTTCTTCTCAGTTGCTGGAAAATATGTGTACACAAACAGAAGCTCAGAGTGGTGAGCTAATTTCAACTTCTGTTATGATGCTACTGGCTCCCTTTCATAAAGATCTTAGTTTTAATTTCCAAAGTGATGGATTTTGCTGCACTAGGTCCCACTGATATTTACACACAATATATTCCCACGACTGCACTTGAGACCCCAGAATCCTGTCAGCAACTGACTTGCCATGGCTCTAATGACTCACACAGTGGCATTTGGCAAATAAAAGCCACCAATCCGCCACATAAACTCCTGCCTTGACTCTGTCATGCCCTCTGCCTTGTAGGTTTTCTGGTGATAGCCCCAAGAAGACTGCAAGAATGCTGGCAGCAAGAAAAAAATAGATTTTATGACACCAGTCCCTTACTAATGCCCAGCATTCTTTTGTACACGTATTTGAAATTTGAGAAACACAGGTATTGGAAAGCAGTGATATAGCTGCTGGATAACTCAGCTTTCATTTTAAAATGCATTGTACTGTTCTTAAAAGGGTCCCTTAGACAGCTGCAGAATTGATTGCTCATTACTGCTTTCCTGTGGTGGGCACAGCTGAAAGATCTGTCCAGAAATGGATATTTCCAATCCTTGGTATGAAGTACTTGACATGCAGAGCAGTGGCTCTGAATTGGCAGTGCCGTTTGTTCAGATGTGAATACTGTCTGCATATCTCAGACACATCCTATCAACCCTTTCCTAATGTTCTTGTCTCAATCCTGAGGAAAACACATCACTTTTAAAAGAGGATCTACAGAAATTTCAAAGGGGAAATGTTCAGACTGAAAGTATGGTATTCTGTTTCTCATGACAGTGTATTTGACTATTTAGTTAGAAAAGTGAAAGGAAATACAGTGAAATAAATAAAAAAAAAAAACCACAACCAAACAACAGAACACAGTTCCAAATATTCTATTTCTAAGAATCTGTGTTGTATGATACATCTCAAATTCAAGAGGTCTGGTTGGTCACATAAACAGAATCACCTTCACCTGTTCATACAGATAATTTTTCTGAATCTAGGAAAACTACCAGAGAAGAATAGTGCTCCCAGACAGTTCTCCGCTCAGTTGGGATCCTGTTTTTCTCACAACAGCTGATGGAACTGAAAGACAGCCTCCAACAGCTCTCAGGGGAAGTCATGTGCATAAGAATACTTCGCTCAAAATATTATTTCTAGCACAGCTGACTCACTCTGAGAATCTCCTTGCCCCTCCCTATTCTTTGAATAATGTAAATCAAAATGGCTAGAGCATCTATCAGACCATTAGCATGAACAGAATGTATATTTACCTCCTTCAAACACAACTTCAAACACAGCTGATGTCGTATGTTAAACTTACAAGTTCAGATGTGTAAACATCCCATTAAATATTTAAGAACAGAAAAAAATAAATCAGATGTTTATCTTCTGTGTTTGCCTTCATAGGTGGCCCACAACGGAAAAGGATTCACTTATTGCCAATATCAAAGCTGCCAATTTGGAAGGTGATAGATTTTGGCATATCCTGTATTTATTGAGTTCATCTCAGATGAGGTTAAATATTCTTGCTTGTTTTCGTTTTAACTTGCACACACTTGAAAGATGTGGGGTAATGGATAATGTTGTAAGGGAAGTACTGAGTCTATTTTTCAGCTTTCAGGAAGACAGTTTCAATAGCCAAAGCAAAAACCTGGTATTTCTGCTTTTCCTTACTTGTCATATATATACACTGTAAGCATTAGTAAATATTTTTGTATAATAATTATCTCTCTAGAGTTTTTTTCATCCTCCAAGCCAAATGTCATACTCCAAGTTCTTTTTTTCTTACATTTCTCACTTCTGTTCAGTAACAGAGCTTATTACAACCATACCCTGTGCAGCTGTCTTGTCTTCAGTGCGAGGAATCTCGACAAGTACACAAAGAAGGCATCTCAAAAGTTGCTACAATAAACATCTAGAAAGGATTCTTATTGCAGGGTGAAGTGGTAAAGTTAATGAAAATATGAAAACCATGGACTAAAGTTGTACAGATCTGTCTGCAAACCTACCTGCACGTTTTTTTAATTTTTAACTGTAATCTTCCTGCATCTTACAAGTTTTTTTTTAGGAACTGTGGAGAATTCAGCCTTTACTGGTCAGGAAAAAATATTCTAAGGAAAATCTTCTGAGAAATTTAGGGCTTCTTTACGCAAGAAAACTTAACAACTATACTGGAATTGGGTCTGGGAAACAAACCCTCAATAATTCAGCTCATAAAAAAGCAAAAAATTGTTAATCTACATTCACAAGAAAACAAGCAGACTGAGCTGCTTTAATCATGCCAAATCAGATCACATATTACTTTAATCACACCAAATCGAGTTACATATTACTTTCTGCCAAAATAATACTGTACGCAAGAAAGACATCAAGTTTTTGTACTGCCCTTTGCAACTGCACAGGAATTCAAGACTAAGGCATATTTTAAATCCACATATCGAAAATCTTATTGTAAGGGCTTCCACACACAAGGTACATGAAGGTATACGAGTGGATGTAGATGTCACTTTAGTATTTACAACTCTAGATCTATCAACAAATGTAAAATTTCCAGTTAGGTGTTTACCTGAATCTTGTTAATAATAAACTTTTTAAAGCAACTACTGTCAGTGATGAAGAGAAAGGTAGATTGAACCTACAAAATAATGCTATTAATTGTACACACAGTGTTTGAAATGAATGTAAGTTGGCATATATATCTGGATATGTATGTTTAGATAAGGGAAATCTATGCCAAAGGAAAGTTATTTCTTGCATAAATAACTTGAAGGCAGCTAACTTGTAACTCTTGTCATACCTTGGTCCTGGCTAAGTGGCATAGTGAAAAACCAGGATAGACATTTGGTACCTAAAGGATGCGCATGAAATAATCAGACATGATTACTAGAAGAGTACACAATGAAAATGTTAGATCTTGCTTGGACCTGAATAAGCTGACTAAAACTCCAGAAATACGAGACAAAGCTATGAAGAAAAATATTTGTATGAATTAGTAATTTTTGTGGGTTCTGTTGATTTATCATAATTGGCGCTGTGTTTACAGTGACAGCTTCTTCTTAGCATGAAAAAGCAAACTTGCAGTTTATATACTCAGGTTCTACCTCACATGTAGGTGTAGCCTTTCAAAATGTAGAGTTTGTATATTATTTTTTATTTTCCCTGAATACTTTAATCTCCTTCTCCATTTCTAACAATGTTAGCCAGGCTATTTCTACTCTCCTAGCTAGAAGTTGTGAAGTTGCAGTGAATTATGTTGTCAGTAAAACTGTAAATTACTGTAGAAAAGTACAACCTCTTTTTTTCCTAGTTATCACTCAAGAAATGCCCTTACAACTATTTGTTTCTTTAATGCTTTTATATACATTATTGCCAGGCTGACTGACAGCAACAAAGATAGAACAACAAAGAAAAGATAAATAACAAGAAACAGAAAATAAAGGAGACAGTATAAAAAGCACTGGGAGCTCCAGTAGACCACAGACAACCAGGGGCGGATGATGAATTTGATAACTTGCATATGAATGAGCTCCAAAGGATTCTTCCTTGTTTTTCACACTTGCATTTGTCTACATGATTGGAGTAATTTGCATAACTGGAAGGTAATTTCCTGCTAAAAGCTGTGATAAAATGCTTTGATTGCTGTGTGCTATCTCAGTGCATGTGCTAGCCTGAAAAAGTCAGAAGTGTGATAATAAAGTAATATTTTGAAGTCCATATATAAGTAATGAATAAATAAAATGCTTGAAAAAGAAGAGTGCTCCCTTTCAACAGTTGTCATCTTTAAGAATTCTTGATGAATGTAACTTGTCAAAGAGTCCCTACTCATCAATTATTGAAGACACAACGAAGTCACACATCTTAAATTATATGAATCTATCTTTTGAATAAGTTATACAACCGAAGCTTTGACCAAGAGTGATTATTGAATATTCCATGATTAATCTGGTAAGTGGTTTGTCTTTATTGCAAAAGATGATTGTGGAAAGCTTTTGCAGAGACCCCCCAGATGACTGAAGAAGAAATTAATCTTGCTGATACCAGATGGAGCTTTGCAGTGGGTGGAGAAGACTGCAGGTTCCTGGGAGCTTTCTTACTGCTTTCATTCAGGCTTTTATGGAAGTCACTGACTGTATGATTTTATAAGATATCATTTTAATTCATTTTCATCAAATGTACCCCGTCTCTTAACTTCTGTGCTTTGACATTACTAAGCTTGAATCCATTATAAATCTATCTGCCTTCCATGAAGAATCATCTGCTTTGTGTGAATGTGATGAAAAGAAGAAACTGAAACATAATGTTTCAGATGGGCAAAGTAAATTTCAATTTGTAACAGCTGAAGCTGTCTGGCATTCAGTTCTATATTTTTTTTCCCCCCTATGGTTCTGTTTACTAGCTATAAATTTTCACAACTGTCAGTCACTGAAATCTGTGTGGTTTAATGACAACACCTTTGACAAGGATTGAACTCATGGATGGGATACAATACCTTCTACAGGTTGAAATCACATCAGTTCATCATCTTTCTAGGAAGTTCATTCCTGAATAAAATTACCAATCTTTGCACCAGTACCTTGTGGATAGCTTCCCAAAAACTAGCAAGAAAAACTGCAGTTTGTATTGGTCACCTCCTCTTTATCAATAGTTTATTCAAAGATACCACAGATTAAAGGCACAGGAATGAAACTACTTTCCCCTCTCAGATACAAGGGAGCAGTAATTTAGTAGGATTGATACTAAAAGCTTAAGAAAATTTAAACGGAGTCTGCCACAAACTCCCATCTACTGTGGATAAATACTGGCTATTAGTTTCACATCAGAGAGCTCTTACTTAATAGACAGCAAGCACTTCTTGGATGCTTAAAAGCACAGAGACTAAATACCACATCTAGAGATCCAGGTCCACTTAGCTGAGCAAATGTTCACAATGAAATAAGCCAATGCTGTCTTAGGAGTTTGAAATGAAATCTGGATTCACTGAAATATAAGTGAATAATGCAGATGAAACCAAAGGGCCTAGGCCATTGTGTCTTCATTTTGTTTGCAATTTTTCACTTTCCACGAGGAAAAACTCAGAACTCTTTCAGGTACTGCTAGCTTTGCTGCTGATTATTGTGTATGAACTGTTCGGTATTACAAAAATAAACATCCCCTTTCTTTTTAATATGACTTCACTGAATTTGGTTTCATGTAAAATGAGTATATTTGAATACAGGATCCATTGCATGTCCCAGATTTAATTTTGTGTATGTAGGCTTACATAAAACTTTGAACCAAAGTCCCCAAAATAAACTGAACAAATTTTAAAGGCTTGTGTGATGTTTTAGATCAAGATCTCATGGTCTAAATACAAGCCGTTAGGTTTATTTCAAGAGAATATATATATATATATCAATTACATCTTCCAGAATTGTTTTAATTCCTGAAAATTTTATTTTTCTCACGAGAGGTGAGCTGAATACCAATTTAAGCCAAAAATAGTTTGAACCACTACATTTTTCTTGAATTGGAGCCAAATTGATTATATAAATTAGTGGTGTCAGTTGAAGGAAGAGTTTAATTACAATGCAGTGTGGTACATAGACTTACTTCATTTTTGTGCCTCTAGTTTTCCACTCTCAATTCTTCCAATTTTGCCTATTCCTTATTTTTTCCACGATAGAAATGGTATTTGTTTAGATACAGATATATGAACTATGAGTATTACAGAATCACTTTCCAGTAGTAAAGGAAACTGAAATGAACAGTTAGTACAATTGATATTACTATGGCTTTCTACAGTCATAGATGTTTCAGTCAAGAATAAAACCTCTTCTTATCCTGACCATTAATCAGCAGAAGTAAAAAATGATGAAATTATTTTGTCACAAACTAATCTGAAATTCATCAGAATTTCTCCATTATAACTTTAAGCAGCATAGACTACGATCCTTCCTCAAGTTGAATATCTCAGTCTTGCTGAGATCTGAAAAATTGGTTTTCTTGTAAAGAGTTATTTGCATATTAATGAATGTTAACTATATTACTGCTTTCATGTAATAGACTATAAACACTTAATGCTAACATAGAACTATTTTAAGAATGTAGGGTTACTCTAAGGTAACAACAATATTGATATGAACGGTACCTCTTGCATGTAGGAACAATTTGTTTGTGGAAATTTTCTCATGTTAAGAGCACTAGAAGAGTAGTAGAGATCTGTCAACTGAAGGAAAACTAAATAATAGAATATGATCTAACAATTACCTCTGATTTGAGTATTTCCTCAAGTATTCATTACTTCTGCTTAAGAAAAAATGTTTGGAACAAAAGGTTACCTGAATTTTTGAAAACAAGCTCCACCACAAGACAAAGATCTATTAGTGATGTGTTGATAGGTCATAATCACAGCTATACATAAATACATGCTTCCTCTGTCTTGACTGAGGTAGTGGCAAAGCAAAATCTATAGGAAAAATATGCTTATTGTATTCTGCAATTAGAAAGCCAATGCATAGCTACAGACTTAGTTGTTAAGTGCTGTACTCCCTCTTTAATGAGTGGCTGGGTAGCAGGTTTTATGAAGGGTTAAGAACTCACATAAACTCCTTTTTCTCCCAAATAGGACAGATGATTTAACTAAGTAACAACATCTTCAAATTCTGCACATGAAGAATCTGAAATACACATCCTGTTATAGACATCACTCACACTGCAATCTACTAAGTCTACTAGGGTAATGAATGTAAGATGGCAAAAAGGGAAGTTTTCTTCATTTCTGTAAATATTTCAGTATTTTGGTTAGCAGGTCTAAAAATCTGCAAATTAATGTTATCACTTGGAGCAGCAATAGTCTAATGTGTGTAATTAACATAATTTCTTGATATTAGAAAGTAAAATTTTTTATGGTTCAGCTTTTAGCACATATCTTTTAGATACAAGATTCAATAGCATTACTTTTTATTTAGAGAACAGGTAGATTTCCAGTATTTATTGTTTTCGTCAAAGCTTGAAAGCCAAGGAACTGCTACTTATCATACCTTGGCACTACTCCTTTCTATCTTGAAACATGAAGTCAGAAGAACACAGTGAGTTATGACTGAGAAAGGAGGAGTAATAGAGAAAGAATTTTATCAGACTTCCTCAGGACATGAAAAATATTCATGAGAGTTATTGTGAGAACAAACAGAGTCTTACACTATTTTTTCTAAAGCAGGATGCCTGACCTTAATTTATTTACCTGATTTTTTTCACATAGAAAGTTGCTCAAGCACACTACTTCACAGACATACACAAATTCACTGGAATCAAAATAAACTGTTGAATTCATCACATATACAAAAAATGGAGTTACAATAAACAGAGGACCCTTGCCAGACACTGATGCATTATTATGTGCAGTGCAACAAGATATCACACTGCATATATACACTTTCTCTGCATTACATTCTTTTGAAACCTCTTAACTGCTGCCTCCTCCTGGGAAGTACCAGCTTTTAAAAATACATCCAGCATACTTGGAGGACATCCAAAGAAAGTAAACAATTATTTTGATATTTTACTTTATTTTTTGTAGGTGCAATGCTATGCTGCAACTCACAAGAGGATGCAGATTAAACACTGGAGAGCAAAAAGGAAATGTTGCCCTGTTTATTCTTCAGAAAGTATAGAATATGATATTTCATTGAAGTTGCCTAACATTTTCAGTCCAGCTGGCCGTATTTGGTACACATTTAAATATCTGTTACTTCTTAATTTTTCTTACATGGATCTACTAAAGCCACATCAACTACAGTCTACTGGGTTTAAGATTGGCAGACTATGATATGCTTAATATTGCTTAGAACAAAAAAATTACTGCAAGAATACACTGAAGAAAGCATATTTATCTATAGGGCTGATGCTCAACAAAATTCCTGATGCTGTCCTAGGGAGAGCTGCAAACTCGGTTGTGTTGGTATTCTATTACTAATCCAAATTATAATTATGTGGTAATACTCCATGGTTCACTAATAATATTAATGGAACCTGAAACCATTATCAAATGTAAGGGTTTATAGTGCTAGTCACTATCTTGGCATACAAGTAATGGAAAAACATCCCTGCTTCAAAGATCATTAACCCCTTAAAATTATTGAATGCTGTTTTAATACTTGTTTTGTCCAAGTTGTCCAAAGCTTAAATTTGCTTTTAAGAAGAACTCATTTGATCTGCGTTGGATCACGTCACAGATCAGTCATATTAGTTAGTGTTAGCACAGTACAGGCTCACTGTTTTCTCCAGCACAACTTCTGTGTTACACACAACACTTTTTCCATTGATAGCTGTCTGGGCTGCCTTAGGATAAATTTAGTGTATTTTGGCCCTGATACAGCAAAGTACATAAAGTTGTATGGAATTTAAGTGGGCAAATAATTTTCAACAGCTTCAGGAGGGTTTCTAACTTTCTAAAAATTAAATACACGCTTCAATCTTCAGCTATTTGGAAGTCAGTTGCTGCAGAACTAGTTTGTTATTATGGCAATTGCAATGCACAGTACAGTTTTAAAGTGGCCAATATACTCAAAGTTGGCCAATTCTATTTTATGAGTGAAATCAAATCAACTATATTAAAAGAAAAGGAATGCTTGGGAATTGTTTTGAAGAGGAAGCTCTCATTTTCTTCTCAGTTTATTGACCTTCTTTATCTTCATTTTATTATAATCTTACAGGGTATTACTCAGTTACAATAGTAACAGGTAAATCTATCAATTGCCATTGTAGCTGTGCAAATCGATCCCTATTGCTCAGATTTCTCCATTTTGCTCTGCATTTGTATGCTTTTCAGGTTTGTTTGTTTTAATTCTCTGTATTTGGTGTAGAGAGCTTCACATACATATCATACTTTTCTAATTCCCTTGGTTAGGGTCTGATAGGTTCCGGCTGGACAAAATAAATAACCTATGCACGCTTACAGCTTCCTAGAACTCTTTCCTTGGGATGAAGTACTTCCTTCCCTTTCACTTGTTCTTCATGCTTGTTCACAGTGCTGTTTTACGACAAAAAAAACACGCTGCTTATTTTAGCTATGTAAGCTACAGGTAGGAAGACTGTGTGAATGAGATGGTGTACAATCAATGAACATGCAGATGTTATAATTAAGAAAAACCGCAAGAAAGTTAGGCTAAACAGGTTATCATGCTAACAAAGAATGAACGGAAACCTTATCCCTGTCCTGAGCAAACTGAGGAGAATCCAAGAGGAGCAGTCTCCAAAACAAATCCTTCCCCAGTTGCAGTCAACTCTTAAATGGGGTCTACAAAAGGTGGAGCAAGGCTCCATGCCTTCCAGTAGCACAGGTGGGTTGCCTTCACCTGTGCTCCCAGGGCTGACTCATTGCTTGCCTCAGGTGGTCAGTCAGAGATTCAGGCCATGATTCAGCAGTTCCCATACAGGTGGTCTACAAGTACTTAAATGAAACAAATGCCACCTGTCAAAAGTTTTAGGTATTCCTCTGAAATCTGTCATAAAAAATTCAGAGCACATCAGTAAAGGAAAGGAAGAGTGGATATGCTGCAGTTCTGTCACAAACGGTTCCCTCCTTGATATGGGATCCTATTAATGATCAACTACAAATTATACCAATTATAACTGCCTGGATGTAAGTGGTGCCAAGGTCATGATCCAGCTTTCGAAAATGGGGAAGATGGACATCCCTGATGAGTCTGTGAGAAAGCATCCAATCTGACCTCTGCAATTTCAGGAAGTGATAATAAGTTCACATATGTCCTAAGGGCAAAAAACAAACCATTAAGAGGTTAAGTTTTGAGTCTGATATTACCAACTGCTGTATAGAAAACTGAAAAAGGGGAAAAGACTGTTGTTTACAGATATTCTGGGAAAAGAAGTGGCAAAGAAAGAGAAGACTAGTATTATTTAGGTCTGTCTAAAGGATTGCAACTAGGAAAAAGGGCTAGAAGAAAAAAAGGGAAAAATAAAAGGCTATTAGAATGGTTTACAGAAAGTGAAATGCATTGATTTGTAAATATACTGCTACAGGAACCTTTTCAGAGATGTAAAAAGGATTAGAAAAAGGATTGGGATTCTATGGTATGATGCAGGGGCATGTTAGCAGGACAGCCAGCAAGATCAATAAGCTTTCTGCTACTCTGCATTTTCTCTTGCACTCAAACCTCTGAAACACAGGGAGAGATACTACGGGAAGGTCAGACTCTTTTGAGTGAATTTCACAGAGTTCAGAGTACATGAAAGTATACCAGTAGTCATCTAGATAACTAGATGATAGTTGTTGCATGATACACTCTATGTGAAGTATTGACTCTTTTAAGCCAATGTCTGGGTTTCTGCACTTTCTTTTTTCAATGGCATCATACACATAACATCTCTTCAGCCCCTTTAGGAATGCTGATCTGAAAAAGGTACTTCAATGCAGATCAAAGTACACTTTAATTCTCCACATAAATTATGACTTCCAATTATCTAGTGAGAATCCTTCACAAGGTCCAGCACCTCTTGTCTGACAGCAAGCCTGCAGCTTCAGGCTGCCAGCATGCAAGTTCTCCTGTGTTAAGGGAGGTCATGCCAGGTCACTACCTAAGAAAGAGAGCAGGACAGAGCTGAGTCACTATTCTGCAAATGTTGTCAGCAACTGGATGATGCAAAAAGAGCTTCTCTGTTTCTTTTGTCACTGATAATCCTATGGCATTCGTGAAAAAAAGTCTACTACCCATTGTGTTCTGACCAAATGAAGATGATTGCCTCTTAGCTACCACATAATCCTAGGTATTTCAGTTTGATACCATCTCACTATATTTTGGTCCATTTCAATGTGGAGTGAAACCATCCCTGCTTCCGAGGGTGAGAGAGATCTCTGCAAGTGAAATATATATATTTTATTAAGTTATTTCATTTGATATTCTCTTAGATTTTTTTTTTTTTTTTTTTTTTTTTTTTACACAGCACAATACAGTTGAAAAGCTGCTGGAGCAAACTCCAGTAACTCTGTGAGGAAGACTAAAATTATGAATACACACCTACATTCAGCTACAATATTCAATTGCATTTTCTCATATTTCAGGAAAAGTTCTGTTCAATTTTCCAGGTTCTTTTTCTTTCATCCTCTAATAACTTTGTTCCAAATTTTTGCTATCATTCCCCACCCCTTACCTGTAGATATATGTTGAATCTGCTTTTTAAAACCTTGACTGTGTTGAATAATACTTCTTCACTAAGAAAAATGGCAGAGAAGACAGAAACGTCCCGAAAGGCAATAAGGCCTTACAACCGAGTACACTAAGAATTTACTTGATAATGATTATCCAAAACCCGTTTTAACAAATGTTCCAAGAGTGAAAAATAGAGGAATGGTGCATGCCCCAAGTATTTCTCTCAGCCAATTTCTTGCTGTCTGACTTGTATTGCAGCTTGACACAATATAAAGCAGACCTGAGGCTATTACAAATTACATCAATGACCACGTTTTAGATGCTTTGAGATCAATGAAGAGCAAAGGATTAATTCATGTTGCCTTCAGTGACAACAGAGGCTCTGACTGGAGTATTACATCAGGAAGCAAGGCACTGCTTTCTGTAGAGGTTCTAGCCCCCAAATGGAGGCCACTCCCAGCACATCACACTCCTGCCTTGCTTACATCCTATTTATAAGCTGAGAGAAGTTGTGTATGTTCACTGCCTCTGCTTCAATTCATGTCTTTTCACCATTGCCAGTTTGGATTATAAAACTTGTTATTAAAAAGTTCTTACTGACCTTCCCACACAGCAGTTGTACTTTAATAAGAAAAGTGATATACAGTCATTACTGCTTGATATTATCTTAAGTTTTGGCAGTCCTTTTCTCAACTACTTCATTTTATTCTACATAGTTAAAAGCTTTTTGCTACCCTAATGGATGCCAAACATAGCTAAGGAACAGAAAAATGGGCTTCTACAGACTTACTCCTAATTCTACTGAAGAATTTATTGTAGTTTTACCTTCATCATTTAATAGCTGAGACATTTATAACTAGCATTGAAAAATAGTAATCATATCCTTGTATTCATGATCCAGCCCTTGCTGTCATTATATTTCCACCTGGCTTACTGTGTGTGTGTAGGGACTTAGTCCAACTGCAAGATTTGAAACATCTGAAAAACAAAAAAAGAAGCTCTGAATTGCATGTTGCATGTCCTTTACAGGAATGTCAGAAAGAGAAGAAATCCTTGCCTTCACAATGACACTGACAGACTGAAAAAAAATCACGCTTATTTCTGCAGTATCTTAAAGGCAGATCTGACAACTCTAAGAGTTTTCTGGTATTGCATTCTAATATCTTTAGGTAAGAACATTAATGTTGTTGACTTTGCAATTGTAAGTGACTATTTGCAACAAAACAAAGTTAAAGTAAAGCATATTGATCTGACTGCATCTACATAGCACACTCAACAGTCAACTAAGCTACAGGGTGGTCTTTGTATGGTTCACAAACAAGCAGACAGTGTGACCATTTAATTTATCTTTATTCTCAATAAATCTTCAAAAGGAGATAGAAAATTTAAGAACAGAGTCGAAAAATGGAAGATTTATCTGATCTTTTATTCTCCTTCAAAGCTTCATTTCTTTATATTTCAGACCTACCATATTCCTAAGGAGTAAAGTAAGGGGCGAAGGAATTGGATCTACTCTTTCAGCTAATTCTGAATGCACTCCTGTGTTTCATCTAATAATGAGAGTCACATTTTAGAGATTGAAAAGACCATTGCATCATTTAGTTGGTCAGATTAATGATGTTAAGACAGATAGAGAAATGACAAAGGAAAGTAAGCATAAACTAGTGAACTTTACAAAAGCAGTACTAAAGCAGCGATTTAAGCCCTTGTGTAAACTGACCTTGAGATAGACTCTTGCTGGATGCTGTGCTTAAAGTCACAGTTTTTAACACTGCTCCAGTCATTTAAGGGCAGTAATACAGCCCTTTCAGAGAAATCTAATTTCTTAATCATTCAAGATATGAAAATGCACAAACATTTCTTACAGCGTTGTGCTAGAGCACAGCAAGGACTTACAAGCAGAAGGGTAGAGCTGTATATAGAACTCTGAGATTTAGGATAAACGTGAGGAAAAAAAGTAAAACCAAATGATTAAATAAACATCTTTGCAGGAATCCCAGAAACACCTCATTTTAGCTCTAAGGATACAAAGGAATAAAGCACTATTGTACTTTTTCCAGCTTGTAAGTCTACCCTGCCGCATCCTGATCCTGTTTAGTGTAAAATCAAAGAGAAAAAATTTTTGCTTTTTAATTGAAAATAACTTATTGCTTGGTTGACCATGACCCCTTTCATTCACATTCACTGCTAAGGAGAAATCTAAACTCTGCAGGCTCTATGGGTGCTTTCAGAAGAGACAATGTTACCATCTGGGTGCAGATGTCACCTCAAATTCATTAAGTGCATAATCAGTTTTTAAATTCCTCATTCCAAAATTCTACTAGTTCACTTGATTTGGCAAACCTTGTATTTAACATTGAATACTTTTAACGGATGCTTGATTTTGGTTGATATCCACTATCAGATTTCTAAAAGATCAAAAAGGGCTCTTTTTTCTTTTTTTTTTTTTTTGCATAGTGGATCCCACCCCACAGAGATTGTTTAACTATGAATTTATTTTGTTTTTAAATTATTCTAGTCCTTTTGACAATTAAACTTCCTGTGATTTAACTGCAGTTTTCCTTTCTACTTATAGAATCAGTAAACTGTTTGTCTAAATGCTATGAGTCATCTGGGAGCTGTTCTCCTTGACCATTCACTGCTAGGTAGTTGTGCTGTCACATTAGCTGACAAACTTTTAATAAAAGTGAAATAGGATCAACTCCTTTGTTTTATCATAACGAAAGCTTACCAAGTGACAGTGTGATATTTGTTACCATTTGAGCACTGGGAATATTTCATGATTAAAACCTAAGAGTTTTTTCTTACCAGAAACACCGAATCGATTTGTAATAATCCACCTTCATTGCAAATCTGCACACAATAATCCACCTTCATTGCAAATCTGCACACAGCCCTAGAGCAGTTAAAGAACTCCATGATTTTTCAAATGGCACAAAGGCCATAGTGGCTGAGGTCGCTGAGACCTACAACTGCTATACCAGAATTGGGTTTGGATGGTCTTGACTGCAGAGAGTGAGGAAGCATGGAATTAGCATTTGTAGGAAAACTGGACAGAGATCTCTGCTTTATTGTAGGTACTATAACAGCTATTTTATGGTTGAACAGGGATAGATTCTGGAATAGCGCTTGAAGAAGATAACTTTGCTTTCCCCCATGCTTTGGCTCAGTGTTTGGAAATGCATCCAGTAATGCTGTCATATGAACATCATGCAACCGAAGCATCTTCATCTCATCCAAAAAACAATATCTCAATGGAATTTCAGAAGAATGTGAAGACAGGAGTATCCCATGAACAGCTTCCAACTAGGTGCATCGAACAAGAGTAGTGAGAGAGATCTCATCTGGGACACTAACTAGGGACATGGATCAAAAGGCAGGTGCAGAAGAGAGTTGTGAGAAGTGTCCAGCAGCATAGATCTCTTTACTTATGAAGATGAAAATCCTTGAGAATAACCGATGTATAAAAATAAGAAGGAAAAATGATACATAGACAGATGCAGCTAAGAAAAAGCGCAATAATCTGCTCTTCGTTACCATGCCAAGCAAGATATAAAAGTGCAGACTGGACTTTACAAATCTGCTTTCTTTATAAGGAGATCTGAGCAACAGGAAGATAGAGGGAAAAATTTTCATCACAGGAAGTTTCAAATTACAGGTTAACCCTGACAGGATTCACATTGCTGAGGTTAATTTGGGGAGGATTACTTAGCTCATTTTCTGACTTTCAACCTTACTTTTTATGGTATTTATGATATAGTACTGCTAATCATTCCACACTCAGATTCATGACTTCAAGGAAAATAAATGTAATTCAATGGCCATACTTTTTAATGCGCCTTGAGAACACTTAGAAGACGAAAAATAGAGAAATTTTAAAATCAGCAGCAAAGCATTAAAGGACTCTGGATTTTATAAAATAGGAAACACATACACCTGCATGATGTGCTGCTTCTTTGCCCTCATGTCCTTGTCATCCAGTATAAAAGCAGAGTGAAAGTAAAAGTTGCCCACAGCAGAGAAACAGAATGACAGAATTAACAAGGAAGCCACATAACATTTTGCTTAGGCCTTGTTGATTTCCTGTAAGCCCTAGCAAGGGAACTTTAGTCACAGAAACCTTCTGATAGCTTTTTTTTTTTGTGTGTGTGTAAAATTTTTAAAGAGGAAATTTTTAAGAACTAATGGAAATCCTTTCATGAAAATTTCTTCTTATTGGACTAAACAAAAAGTTTCCCAGTTTCTATTTCTAGTTTTGAATCTGTTCTTTGACTTTATCGCATTATTTTTCTTAAGCCTGTATCCCTGTGTGCATGCTGTATGAAATGCCAAACCACGATAAACACCTCAAAGACTACAGGATGTGCAGCTAAAAGACCCAACTAATTATTACTTTTGTTCCTCAGAACTCAGAGGATTTTAGGCCTCGTCCACCCAAACTTGAAGTTATGTAGTTATTTAAGATGACTTTTTGCAGATATTCTAGAGTTTTTCAGTTGCTGAAGCCAGCAAAGAAGGTGGAATAAGGTTTTAAAATTATTATCAAAATAATTTCCCTTCTCCCTTATTCCACCTTCTTTGCTGGCTTCAGTGGATGAAGGTTTTACGTTGTCCTGGTGCAGGAGGGTTGGGGCTGCTGCAGGTGGGGCAATAGCCCAGGTGCCAAGCGTGGTGGTTCTGGTTGTGCTTCCACCACCCAGCTGTCATCCCACAGAGCATAGCAGGCAGAGATGGGGATGGATAATGGCCACAGGCACAGAACATGATGAAGCAGGCCCAGAGGCCTTGAAGCCCAGGAAGGGGCAGCAGCAGTTATGGCTAGAGTCCCTGCTGTTGGGCTGGCCCATAATAATGAGTCACTATTACGCAGAACATAAATTTGCCCAAGTATTGCAGCCATGATCTTTTCATCTTGAAGAGAATGCTGTACTCTGGGAAACTACAAGGTTTCTCAAGGGCGTAAAGAATCAGCTAACTTAGCTGAATGAAGAAATTCAGGGGAATAGTAATCTGGACCATTAACTGTTTCTAACACATCAGCAGTGTTTCACTGATGCATTTGGGTTTTCCATTATGAGAGTATCCTCCCCTTATCCCCTCCAGGATGTGAATCCAGTTTTATTAGAGCGTGAAAAACATGTACACTTCTGCAGTGATGTGGCTGAGAGGAATAAAAGATGGTTCAGAAGATATATACTCTCAATTGCACTAATAACACCTCTTTTTTTTCCCCCAGCTCACCCTGTTGTGCCTGATGGGAGTGTTTCTACTACTGCTGTGAGGCGTCACTGTGATTATTACTGTTCCCTCAGTGTCTTTTATACTCTGGGATCCAATCCAGAAATACATTCTGTTTCAGGAGATTTACGTGGACAGATTGCACAAAGAAAAATGATAGCATGAACAGCAGCCCTATTTTTTATAAGGACATTTTTACAAGTAGGTCTAAGACTTTGTGCCAGAAATACCCTTCCTTGTCACATGTAGTTCATTAACTCTAGATATAACCCCACATCTGGACTTTCTTACTCCTAAAATCAAAAAGTTCAAATTTGGTTCATGTTTCAGTTACCTATTAGTTACCGATAAATTGAAGATCAATAGAACTTTCTAACAAATAGTTGTTCAATTTATACAAATATTGGCCCATTTAAGTTCTCTGTCTCAGCTGACATAAAGGCCAGGGACCTCCTAGATAAGTATGGTATTTGCTACTGCAGCATTATCACATTTTTTCTGTGAAGTTACAGTTTTAGTTATTATTTTGTGCATTGTGGCAAGTATCTTAGCAGGCAACCCATAAGGTTTGATTTTAAAAACTTTCAAACTTTAAAGATATTTCCAAATGTTTCATATCAGCCCTTGTGATTTCATATTTTGATGATCTTAAACAGTCATATGGCATTCACACGTGTCATTCCACAACTGGCTTCCATCAGTCTGCATTTTAACTGCTGCAAACTGGTTTTGTAAATAATTAAGAAATATCTCCTTACAAAATGACAAAAGAAAACATCCTCATGCATGTGGATTAGTATTCCTTTTCTAGCCATGCAATTTTTTTATAAGACTTCTTAGCAACAGGTTGCCACTGCATGCCATTTTGTCCTTCAGAAACAATAAACCTCATCCATCTTTTTCCCTCTGAATCTGAAAGAAATTACAATATCATTTTTGCCAGAACTATGATCTATGTTACAGTCATCAGTGTGCCATACTCATCTGAATAAATACACTTGTAAAATATTTACTTCTCGTAAATATTATATCAGAAATTATATTCTCCAAATTCCTATTTAGAGACAACTGGTCTAAACTAAATTGTCTGCAGCATTCCTCATTGTTGTAGAATTAATGTCTTATACCAAACGGATTACAACAAAACCAATGCAATAATGAGTCTTTTAGTATTTTACAATTTTGCACAACAGAATAGAAAAGAGAGCAACTATTATAAATTGTGTATTTTATACAATCTAGTTTATTCAATACAACGGACAAGCATTGTTTTCCAAGGAAATACTAGACTGATACTGGCAACATCTGACTACAAAAACAGCAGTGAGTAGCTGTTTATCTAATGTAGTCTTAGCAGCTGGAGCTGAGGAGCTTTGGAGAGAGAGCAAGATCGTTGTGAAAGCACATAACCACCTGTAGGACTGTTTTCTTTTTTTTGTGTTCCACCTTAGTCATACATTATTTGTACATCAGAATCCCAGCCTCAAGGAAGGATTTAAAATGCTCTGATAAATGTCTCATGACATCCCTTTTTATCACCACTTTCAAAATATGTGTCTGGACACGCTCACAATCCCTCACTCACTTTATGATCAAAGTATGTATTTTATAGTGGTGCAAAGGAGTACATCCTGAAGGACAAAGCTGTTTAATTTTAGAAATTATTTCAAAAAAATTTCCTGGAGGATTTTCTTGGATTACTGCCTAACCTGGCAAGTGTTGTTTAATTATGGAAATAATTGATGGATTAAATGAGCTTATTTTGTTTGAAAATAAATTGACCAGGTGTGTTCTCCTGGGGCCCAGAGGCTTGGTTGGCTCAAGCTCTGCAGGGCAGAGGGGCCTCCATCCCACCATGGACACCACAGAAGT
The DNA here is from genome assembly GCA_035772895.1 of Perdix hodgsoniae. Lineage (NCBI taxonomy): Eukaryota > Metazoa > Chordata > Aves > Galliformes > Phasianidae > Perdix > Perdix hodgsoniae. The sequence goes on from JAPSGF010000015.1 coordinate 6,738,162, forward strand.
GGGGTGGACTTACTTGCATCTCCATGACCCTGTGCCACACAAGCAGGTCTCTGAGATGATGTTGAGAGCACTCCTATAAGCAGCAGCTCATCTCCAGGCAGCTATTCCAATCACTCACTCATTCATCTTTAAAGGTGAAGCTGGCTAAAAAAAATAAGATTTGCTCTGAGAATTTTCCCTGTGAGTTTAACTCTCAGCAGGCAGAACAATTTTGAAAAATCACATGGAGGCCTCTAGCACACCATTAACATGCAACGAGTTAGCTCAGATTTATAAGTGATCTAGGAATGTACAGTAATTAACATTGCATTCATACTCTTGGGAACTGTTATTGCTAATAATGACATAGTCTGAGAACGTGTACTTTGGTATAGGACTGGCGCTAAATACTTAAAATGAGTAACTCCTATGACTTACAGAGTGACTAGAGATATATGCAGAATTAAATAAAAAGTCTATCCATAGAAATCTCTCCCTTCATTCCTCAGCAAAAAGAAACATTAACCAATAATTATTCTCCCTTTCCTTTTTTGGAAGTTATTCAAAAGAAAGCTAATGTGGCTAACAACGTAATTACTAATGAATGATATGATTCAGGTGTGCCAGATTCTTCCCAGAAATTCAGACGAGTTCGCATTCACATCTCCACATTTTGAATGACTTCTTTAATCGGATGTGCAACACCATATCTGATTTGCAGCATATCATTCAGAATGTGATGGTGATGCAAAAACACGTGTGATGTCTTTTAAGAGAGCCCTAGAGAAGTGTTCTACAAAGAGTAGATCAGAGAAGAAGTGTAGTGCAAATTTATTGCTGTAATGCCAAACTACTCCCCAATCTACCAGCTCTAAGATACCTAGGGAACTGTTTTTGAAAAGATAGTTCGCATAAGAGTTTATGAAAGAGCAGTACGTACCTCCTCAGTATGTTGGCTATAGGGCAAATTAAATGGCAACAGAAAGTGGAAAAAAAAAAGGATCTTCTTACAGACCAGTGTCTATATCCCAAATAAAACAATGCCACAAATAAAACAATAAAAAAAGGAAAACTAATTTTAGAGATTTAGAAATTCCCTCCATGAGTACCTGTCATCTGTAATGTATGGTCCAGTATCTTATCCAGTGACTGGATGTGTCCAAAACAAATGAAGCACTCTACTGAGTACAGTGGAAACCAGGACTTTCTCTTGCTAGGTGATCACTAGGTACTAGATCAGTGGTCTCTCTTAAGCCCACTAAAAACCTTTTGACAGAAGGGCTGGAGGTTCACCACAGCGCTGATCAGCACAGCCACTTCCCCAGTCTGAAAGCAGCTGGAGGTTAAAAGTCCAGCTACAAGTCAAGAATTGACCTGATTCCCCTCAAATACAAGTGGCAGTTAAATTTCACACTTTCTGGGGAATTGCTTGGCCAATGAGTTATTGTCCAAAAATACAGCAGAAGCAATACTTTCTCTGGCTACATTTCAGAGGAGAAAAAGCTGCAGCTTTCCATTTTCTAGGGCACTTCCCATCATTGTTGTCAAAAGATTGTATTCCCATATTCCTGGAATTACAGGTTTAAATATTAATAGTAGCTCAAAACTCAGATTCAAAACATTGCATCGCTTAAGGTTCTTGCTACAATTCATCCTTAAAAGACCAGGCTCAGAAGAAATAAAAATAATATGAGAATATTAAAAATTATTGTCCCTAAGACAAATAAGGAAATTCTGTTATCAAAAGTCTATCTGAGAGGAGCGTGACTCCTGACCAGGGAGAAGAAACAAGTAGTCTCATTCAGCATTCACAACTACTAATATTTGTCTAATTATACATGTAATTCTAGACCTAAACTACGATACTGAATGACAAACTTCACTGAAGACACAAAAGGTAGAAGGGTCTGAGAAACATCATCTTGTTACTAGACAGACTGGAGACCAGGACAAAAGACTGATAAATGGAACTGGCTAGTTCAGTTGGTACTCACCTATTTCAGACCAATAGGAAATAAATGCAGATGGAGGCCTAAGGGTAATAACGAGTGATTTCAAGAAAATGAAGTGTGAGGAGAGAGGTTTGTGTGCTCGTATAGGATTAGACTACAAATATTGAAGGATCATCTGTTAACCCCTAATTATTCCATTATGTACATTACCAGTTATGCATTAGTTACTGTTAGTGTCATCATTTTTTTTTTTATCTGAACTATCATTTGTTCCATCAAGATCACTATTTGAAACTGCCACATGAAATGCAGTTTAAAATGGAAGGGCTAAATGAACAGGTACTTCAAGGCTTTGATAACAATTCCTCTTTCCCAAGGGGACATTTAAAGTACTGAGGTTTTATATTTTTTGATATAGTTTGGCTTTTAAGTATTTGGAGCAATCTCTCAATTTATTGGATGCAAATTAAATGTAGCAAGACCAGCATCATTTTGAATGTCAAAACCACTGAGTAAATTGGTACCAACAATCATGTGCAACTGTTCAGTCTAGAAGACATCAGTCAGCTTTGAAATGTGACAATTTATCATACATCTTTGAAAGTTCAAATAAATTCTACTCACCAGTCCAACTTCCCAATTTTACAAATCTTTAAGCCTTCACCATTTTCTGTCCAAAAGAATTCCAAGTAAATGTTCCCCTTTTCTACTTTGAAACATTATTCACAGTCATGAGCATCATGAGCATGAGCAAGTACTAATTTAACTCCACGTTCCCTGACTATAAAGTGAAATGTATTTTGTTAGAAAACCTGTAAAAACACATTCTTGTTCCCAGCCTTTGAAAGAGAAGTGAAACTGAAATACTTTTGGCATCAGGAAATAATTTCAGGTTACCTGTTCACATTTCCAAAGTGCATAATATCATTTATTTATTTATTTATTTAATGTCAGATTGTGTTTAGTTACCTTCTAAGCAGGGCTAGTGAGGCAATAATTAAAAAAAAAGCCCATTTATTTTTATGGTTCACTGCTTCTTATTAACAATTAATGAACTAAAACAAAAAGGACAGGACAGGTTATTATTAATTGAAATTATTTTCTGCATGTCTTGAAGCAATTCCAATAGGTTAATTTAAGAACAAAATTAAATACTTTAATACGTATCTGATTTGGTTAGAAGTATGCTACCACTCATTTTATCAAGCATATATGCTCACTTGAATACACAAAAACATATACTCCTGTATGCATATATGCATCTAGCAGCTTATGTATTATGTGTGGAAGAGAATATTTTTTTTCAATTAACATACCTTGGAAAAAGATCCTATTTATGCATACATTCTAAGTCCAAATTCACACTGAAGTTTTATACTACACTGAAGTACACCAAGGTAGAACAAAAACGTAGATGACACATCATTCTTGTTGCTGAACCTTATGATCTATGCAAACTAGAATTGAAACTACTTTGGGAAAAAAAAAGCAAGACAGGAGAGAGGGTAGGATTGTGTAGTTCTGGCTAGCGCAAAGCACTCTAGCTCAGGATAGGAGTAGTACTGTGCTCTTCTGCTCCCAAAATTTTACAAGTAATTGTTACTGGATAGCTTAGAAGAACATGTGCTTTGTTGCAGACTAACCCAAACTTCAGCGTGTTTTTAGTATATTAGCTTCAAATATTTGTGTACAAAGGAGAAGACGAGATGGAAGAACCAGAAGAGAGTTTCCTTATGTTCTTACACAGCAGAGCTCTGTAGGATTTTATTCTTTTCACATTATGTACGTAACCCTGACATATCAAACAAACAGTAGATTCTGAATTTGTGCTTTGGGCATGAAAACAGATTCAGAGGATTTAGTTCTCTGAAAAACTTGTAATAGGAATGCTAAATGGGGCTTGGTGTATGTCTCTGATTTGCCATGATCCTGATGGGCAAGCTGTAGGCAGTGTAGTTCATTGCAATGCGTGCAGGTCTATCAAAGACAAAGAAATAGAAGAAAAGGCTGACCCTTTTTGTGGAATCAAAAGGAAGAAAAGTCAATAGGAAGCTCTTACACACTCTCAAAAGGACAAGTTTTTTTTCCATTTGAATGTTACAATTTTTTTATTTCTTTGAAGCTACTTTAAAAAGAAATCAATATTTTCTTGAGGGAGGGTTAAAAAAGTCCTGAGTGTTTGGATGGCAGAATAATAATTCTAACAAGGAAACATTCACTTACAGAGGTCTACAATACAAACTTCCATTGGTCTAGCTGTCTAGAGTTAGAGTTATGAAAGAGTATGCTCTGAATGAAATAGTCCTGCAGGCAGAAAAACCCTGTGGCTACATTTCTTTCTTCAGTCTTCTTGGAGGGCTAGAGAGAACTGCTAGAATTAATTATACACCAAGAATCACAATTTGGCTAAAGTATGCTATGCTTTGAATGTTTTGCCTAGTTCAGCTACACTGTCAGCTAGATATTAATCTAGATAATTCTTTAATTTGATGTAAAGCTTCCAAGCACAGAGCTTGCTGAATACAAGAACTTGCTATGTGTATAAATTCAAATGTAGTTTTACCTCTGTTTTATTTTACATTTTATTTATTAACTTTCTCTGAAATCTCCTTAGCACCGCTTCTCTATAAAGGATTGGCCCTTTGTTGGGTATGCATAACAACAGTTTAGAAGATCAGAACTTGATTAGAGCACATCCCTATCACTAATGGGTGAGATAATCCTCACATCAATTGTAGAAAAGTGCTGTTTAAGAAGTCAAAAGAAACTTACATCTAAAACCATGAATGGATAATCAAAGGAGGAAGTTTGAGTGCATATGTGATATGTTATGTCTGTCCCAGGAAATATCTAAATAAAACATTTTTTCTTCTCTTTTTAGGATTAATTAATTAGGCCAGACTTCAGAGGCTCTGAAAAAAGAGAAATTTGAAATATCTAAATGCAGTATTTTACACAGGCCTGTTCCTTCATATTTAAATGTATATTCTTTTGAGATACCTCATATTCTTTTACTCTACTTGATAACAGTTGCATTTGTTCTGCTAGGAGAGACAAACCTCTTTATTAAAGTCTTTATTGAGTTACATTTTATCAGCATAGTTCAATCTTCAATGAAGAAGATCAGTGGATGCCTTTGTATGGTAGAGATAATTGGTAACTCCTTACCAGATATTAAAAGGTATTTTTTTGTTAGATAATTTTTATTAGACTGAAACTGGACTGTCTTCTATTTTGAATCTGTAGTATGCTCAGCATAAGGAAACCTTTTCTAAGCATGGCTTCTAATCATGATCATAATACAAATAACAGCACTACTAACAATAACAAAGAAGCTGTTACTTATGTTAACTAATTTGATAGCCTGGTGTAATCACTGATAGTTAGTAAGAGACCTAAGGGTGCAATATATGTCTGAAGTTTAAAGATGAAGCAAGAGGAATAAGTTGACATAATCCTTCAAGAATTAGATCTTCTCAAGTTAATACACTTATGCAAATCTTCTGCACATTCGTTGGTGGGTGTACATACAGACAGAAAAAGTTGTCATCTTGTATACACAAAACATGTAGGGGAACTGACAGAATAGAGACATCTTCTGTATTTGGATATTTCTCTAATTTAGCCTCAGATAACACAGACAGCGACAAATATTTTTCATAGTCAGGAACAGAACACAGATCTGAATCTTGCAGGTTGTGCATGCGAGGGCATGCATGTCAGCACATCTGTGTGCAGCAGCAACTTGCTGCATAGCTTCTTCCCTCTTCCTACAAGCACAAATTAGAAATAAAGGGCTTTGATTTAACGTAATTTTACACAGAAAGCTTCACTTCTAAGACTTCACGTTGTGCTGCTGTCAAAAAAGGCAGAAGATCTGAAAATCCTGAACAAAAGGCAGGATGCTAAGCAGCTGTGTAATCTATCACTTTCAAAAACTCTTCTTGTTAGGCTCAATTGTGGATGTAGCCCTTTTGATGTATGACCTCCATGACAGAAGTCTCGCAGAAAAGTCTGACACAGCAGAGGGAGTCATTGCTAATGAATTTCATTCTGATTTCTTAGTCAACCAATCTGTTCCTTTTCTAAGTTCCAGCTTTGACCTAAGGATGCAACTGCTGTATTGCCTTTCCCTATCATTCCATAATACTATCTGCAGCCTGGAATTCTGTTGTTAGTTTACCCTTACCTACTCTCGAACTGCCCAGACCAAATATGGTACTACGCTTGGCACAGACCTATGTTCAAGAAACAGGCTGCTGACTCCTTATCTGAACCTTACTTGTGATGTTCAAGCTCACAGGAGAGTAGGTCCATAATGAAACTATCTAAATTTTTATTTCTAAGCAAATGAAGGGAACCCACTCCTTCTTCGTCTTTCTCACGTCATTACACCACCGTTAGGAAAGGATCACTAACTACATTCATACTTAAACAACCTTGGGCTTTCTGGAACTCTGGTTCCTGTTTTCTTTTACAGCTGGTAAAGAAAAAAAGTCAAAGTAATTGCTTAACAGTGGTCTGGAAAGAATAGACTAAAGGACAGAGCTAAGATAAGACGAATAGTATTTCACTGTTTATACACTAAACCGTAAAACCATTTTAATGAAAAAATGATTAATGTATACTTCTCAGTCTATGTATTTTTAAACTTTGTTTTTTATGAAATTAACTTATTTACATTAGCTATCTACTGTTAGCATTAGCTGTGTACTTGGCAGGCAGAATCCTGAGCTATGAAATGAATTACTTATTTTGATTTTTATTTTTTTTTAATTTTGAAACTTGCAACACAATATCTGTTAGAAATGTTAAGAGTTCACTGTTGATTTCTTAAAAGGGAAAAAAATCAAGGAACAGCTTTGTCTTCTGCTCTAGTTTACCTTTCTCACCTTTCTAGTACTCAAAATGCTGTATTAGATTTATTCAATCAGGCATTTTTAGACAAGAGAGACTGCGCTGTGTTTGTAAAGAAGAATAAATGTTCAAGGGAAGCATGTGGCAGAATGAGCTGCAGCTTGACCAGAAGAGATGGCCAATTATCACATTGAATTACCGGTCAGAAGTTTTTAGCCTTCAAGATATTTAGATGAAAGAAACTCATGCACCAAAAAAAACCAAACACCAATGTAGTAGGGAGAAAAAACTTGATGAGAATATGCAGAAGCATTCCTAACCGTAAATTCTGATGATTCAACATGCTTCAATTGGCCCCATTTACATCTCTCTGAATTGGAGGAGCAAAATAGATACTGATCAGAACCAACTAAAATAGCCAGGGCAAGCCCATACAGTCTTGACTCGCAAACTACAAAGGGCAGTTCCAAACTACAAAAGGCAGAGAATATTGTCTCATGAGCAGACATTTAATCGCTCATGAGCGATTTTAAAACTGGAACAGTGTGAATATTCTTATATCTACTAGAATTACTTACTAGATTTCTACTGTTTATAATAGAACGTAAAGCAATATCAGTCTAGACAGTGCTTAGTGACAATATATGTAATTACCTTGGGATTTGAGGATTTTAAATTTGATCTTTCATTGTTTAAAAAGATTGTGTGGAATTTATAACATCTGTTGTTACTATCATTCAACATAATACAGATTCATAATATATTTAAATGATCTCACAGCTCTCATCATGATACAAAAGTCAATGAAGAGTGCCTAATCAGAGTCAGGTTCCTCACAGATGCACAATGAATACAATTGTATTCAAAGAGAAAAAATTAAACTGCAGGTTACAAGGAGAATTAATTTTGATTTGCAGCTATTTATCATCAATAGAATTCAGGATATCATTGTCAATCAACCGTTCATTACCAAAAGAAGAGGTGAATATTAGAAGAGTGACATAAGGAACATTTTGATATGAGACTTGTTAAAATAGCTGAATGATCACCAATTAATAACTTAGCATGTTCACATACAGGCACCCCATTAGAAGATCATAGATTTTATCTCACTGAGGCATGTAATAATCAAAATGACCATTAATGACAACAGGAGTTATTCACAAAAAAACCTCTCATTCATTTGATGCAATAGATAATAAAGTCTATTTATTTTGCGAGCTGTTTGATTTTTTTCCTGTACCATAACCATCTAACTAAACATACAAATTAAGACAAGGTAATCATTAAATACCTTTGAAGTCCAAGAAATCAATTATTCACATGAAAAATAAATTCCATATTTGCATCTTTATAAATAATTTGGAAATAAAACAATTTCCAAAATGGTGAGCAAGGCTACGTGAGACCTTGCGCGTGTGTACAGAATACTGAGAAGTTCTACTAGCCCAGAAAATTATACCAAATACTCTGATTTTGTTCTGTTAAGCAAGATAACTGAATAGATTAATTAGGAGATTTGTACAGAAGAGATCATGTTATTGCAAACCACTGAGTTTCAATGCCTATAGAGACAACAACAATTCTTTTGCTTCCAAAGCTGTGAGAAATGTTACGAACCACAGTTTGAAACCTGTAGGCCACATTTAGATACACATATGCTAATGGACTACATCCTAAAATTTATAGCCTTAATAAAGAAACAATAGGATTACTACATACACACTTTTATAAGGAAGGCAGGTCTGAAACCTTAGCCATCTAATGCTATCATACTTGAAAACACGAAAGTTCTCATGTTGGAGTAGGCAATATATTTATCTTCCTTCCATACCACAAATTTTTCCCTAATGCTTCTGCTGCTACCTGTGATACTGTTTGCCCCTCAGTATGAATACAGTGTTTTGCCCTAACATCAAAGTTCAAGAACACTATTCTAAGGTGTAAGGTAGTAAATAAGCCTCATACTCTGGTATCTAAGCAATATCCTGATACAAAGCATTACTGAGTTCCCTTAAAGAAACTTTATCATCGCATCCCATCTCTTATTTTATTCAGAGCCCTTCTTTTTTTGGTAACTTTTTTGTAGGTATGCTAAGAAGAAAATTGCTTGTACAGAGGCTTCCATGGCAGAGCTCAGGGGCCTTTTGAGCACTCACTAATTGCATGACAAATCTTCAAATCTTTCTTCACAGACAAGCAGCAGACAGTTGCTTAAAGGCTACTTGAAAATTCTTGTGCAGGGCTTGCAACTCAGCTGGAAAAGATACACCCTTTGCTTTCTCTATGATCAATTAAAGAAAACCTTAATTAGTAATCTACCTACTTCAAAATAAGCTTTGAAATAGTTGAAAATAAGTACGAAAAAACAAAATACAATGGCAAATGAATCTTTATTTATAATGTGCAAGATGAATGAGAAACAGTTGAGCCTACATTCAAACTTTCTACTTAGAATTTTTAATGACTATAAATGCATGGAAGCAAATGCTAGTGGCTAAAGTACAGACAATTTTGTAGCCTGAATCTAACGAGGCAAAAAAGACATTTTCTATTTAGTTATAGTGTCACAAACATAAGATAAAATTTTAGTAATCAGAAGTTCTTACATAATAGAAGTTCAATCTGTACCATAAAGACTAGGCTTTATTTCTAGACACAATGTATGCAACACACCTGCATGTATGCACTTACATACATATATATTTATATAAATCTACATGAATACATAAAACTTCTAGGGAGTGAAGTCCTATAAAAGTAATCAAGTGTTTTTATTCATGACATTAACAAGATCCATTCCCAGGAGGAACATGACTGGGGAAACAGCTCGGGAATAGGATGAGGTGTGCTTTGTGTAAATTAAATTAAGATTAAAACCAGCCAAGGAAGGGACAGAGAGATGCTTCAGGCATACTAATACACCATTTCTGTAGAATTTACATTGAATTCTTCTCTTATAAGTAACTAAGTGCATTCTTTCTTCTAATATATCCTAGTTTAACTTAATCTCCCACCTTATGCAATATGACTTCACACATTTGCATTAGGAATTAATTATTCATAAGCAGAAGCTTACCTAGACATTCCATACCCCTAAATCTAAACTAGGTGTCTCAGCTACATTGAGTCTGGCTGTAATAATGCTCAGTGAACCTGTAGAAGGCTCTAGATTAATATATAATCAGCTTTTAATTAGATTAAAACTAGAATTCTCATCTATAAGGTATGAAAACCCAGTATGTTTACAAGCAATCTCATTCTCCTGTCAAAAAAATATTGTACAAAGTAACATGTGCCACAATCTGTCACAGGAAGAGTCACAGGAAACATCAGTTTACCCATAGTGGTATAAGCATTCATCAAACCATTTTAGAGCAGGGTTGGTGCAACACTGGAACTAGTAAGGTGGCCTCTGGTGATAGCACTGAGTTAAGTACTACTGATTGTCAGAAGACAAACTTTCACTGCAACTACTGCTCTAAAAAGCAGTGAGATTAGCACGTTATTTTCTTGTAGTGGAAATTAAAGTTCAGGGTGTCCATGCTGCATGTTAAATTAGAAATTTATAGTCAGATTTTATTACCATAAATAGAAGCATACGCAAATTTTAAAACAAGCCTGCATCTCTGTAAGCTAAAATAAAAATGGAATGCTACTGTGTTCTACTTTTAAAATTACACATTACTATCCTTTTTCAGATATACTTGAGGATGATATGTAGCTAATAGCCAGACAGCATTCATTTTACTTAAATATTTGTATCGTGCATTCCCTCAAATTTTGAAGTGAACAAAAGGTAATGCAGTATAACTCAAAGCTTTGGATGTGACTCTACAATTGACACTCAGTTAAGGTCAATTCCCAGTGAACATTAATTCATGAAGGACAGAAACTAAAGGGCTGCTAGTCCTTGTGGTTTTACTACATCAGCAAGGGATCCATTCTGAAAGTGAATTAATGCTGATTGTTGATTGGATTAACCGCTAACTTGTCTCATCTTCTGTACTGAAGAGACAATTTCTTTCAAGGGAAATTAAAAGTCTCTTTTTTGCCGTTTGTAGGGAGCCATGTGAAAGGGCCTTGCACAAAAGACAGAACTAAGAAGTTTTTCCTGAATTGAACTTGTGAAGGCAGGCCCACACTCATAGCCACGATGAAATCTTCTGCCTTGATAGGACCATGACTCTTCACTACTGACTGTAGTTGTCCGGGCTCAGAGCAAACAAATCACATAGGGCAATTTCTTCTCTTCCTTGCTTTTTCTAGGGGTCTATATGTATATCCCCAGGAACAAATCATCCTTTTGAGGAACTGAGATTTTTTTTTTTAAACAGGGAAAAAAAGCCCAAACAGGAATAATATTTCACATGAAGTGACTGCCTCTGGGAGTGCTCTCATTACAGATTAGATACAGGATTTGGCCAGCCTCTGTCATGGTGGCAATGCTGTTACAATATACATCCAGTCATGTTTTTAATTACCAGTACTCAAGACTCATTCACTCCTGGTGTTAAGAGGAAGAATAAAATAGCTGTAATCCCATTATCATCACCAAATATAATCACTCAGAAGGGTCAGAGAGGATAATGAATAACTCTGAATTGCTCTATGTGGAAGTAGACTCTTAAAGTGAGCAGAAGCAACGGATTTGTTAAAAATAATTTTCAATATATGATGTGTGGAAGGCAATGGGATGTTAAGTCAATAGTTAAAAAGCAAACCCACCAAATTAAGTGGCCCAGTGATGAACATGGCAGTGGAAAAAAAAAGAATGGAAAACAACAGTGGATTACAGTATAAGTAAAAGACCATATTTGTATTCTTACCATCTTCCTCGGAGAAACTTGCATCAGTAATGGCAAAACAATAGGAAGAGAGTGCCAAAGTAGCATAGACAGTGTATTCAAATACAGAAAGTATGCTTATATTTAATAAGTACAGCAGGTGAACAATTGAATTTGAAAGGGAAATTAAATCGGCTGACCTAGGAGCAGACACATTTATTGTCTAGCTCTGAGCTTTCTATTCCATGATTACTGCAAAGCTCTTTTGTAAACCAATATGAAGGAACACATTACTGTGATTGTGCATCAGCTAAGCATGGTAGCCGCAGTAGGAAATAGAAAAAACATTTCAAAAAGTCAAATTCAATCAGCTTTTACCTCCAAGCTTTTATATTCTTTTCTTTTAATCTCCTTTCCTGTGTGATTCCTGCTTTGAGCCTAACGTTGTTTGCATTAATGTTGTCCCTAGATGCCTGATAACACAATAAGGTAAAAAAAATTAGCAAAGACTAAGAGAGAGACAGAATTCATATTCTAGTCCTCTCTAAGCTAAGACAGAAATAATCATTTAGTTGGAACCACATACAGCTGATTAGTCTCATGCTGCAAGATCAACTGAAAAGGAAATACAAGGAAAAAAATCTTCATGAGTGCTACAACTCTACTAATGAGGAATGAAAATTAGCTTCACAAGCTGAAATCATCTCCATAATGCTGAAAGTGAGATGTAGCCAAGAAATACAAGTTTCCCATACCTGTTGAACAGGCTCCAGAAACTGAGAAAATAAAATAATTGCACTAGGAAATATTTATCAAAATTCTTGTGGAATTATTGGTGAGCAGTTTCATCTTCTGTTCTGATGAGACAATACACAATATTTAGCCTCACAAGTTTTTTTCTGCCTCCAAGACAATTGTTAAACACTTCCTTGAGAAGCTTCCCAGACATCAGCCCATGTTTCCAAATAGAATGCAAATCATTGAAACCACAAGAAAAAGAAAACAGATTATCTAACTGAGGAACAGAGGATATGAAAGCAGGACAAAAGGTGTCACAGGTAATTATAAAGATGCATCTGGTCCCTAGTTACTTTTGACAAAGCCGTTTTTGTGATTTATGGCAGGTGCTTGTTTATAAACCTATTTCAGCACAGGCACACTGAAGCACATTCATCATTCTGCCTGGTCTTCATTATTGGATAAGTGTCATTTAAACAGAACCTGAATCCTGACTTCTGCTACCTTGACATAAAAATCAGAATCTTCTATTTGCCTACATATATTTATTTATTTCTATTGAGCTAAGGAATGGAGTTGTGCTTGATAAAGGTTCTGCTCTTACCCCACACTTCATTCAGTGAGGAAAGCAAATGAAGGTGTGCTACTTTCAGGAAAAAATGACACTGGTAAGCAGTACCTCCCTTAATGCTGTTATCTATTTATTTTTTCTGCCCTGTACTTGTGTTGAGTGGAAATGAAGAGTAAACAGCATGCGAATTGGAACAGCTAGAACTTTGGAAAACAACCCAAACCAGTTGCAGTATGTCCTCAACCAGTGGTTGTGACCACTGAATAAAATAAGAATCCACCTGGCAAACTATTCAAGAGGAAATGAACTGGATGGTTAAGGATTTGTTTTTCTATGTTTATGACTCACATGTCAAAAGTTTCAAAAAGGAAGCTTCTATCTCATTTTCTGTGCATTTTCTGATCTGTGAAGATTGACACAGTCCAAGAGTTTTCTCACCATATACCAAGAAAACCCTGACCTTAGGAATCGCTCCATTACTGTGGCATAAAGTTGTGCAGTCAGTTTGTGTCATGACCCTTTTACATGCTTTTACTTTTCTTCATTTTTATCTTCACTGAGTATTTCTTCGAAACAAACCAACCAAAGCACAGCAGAAAAAAAAAGGAGAACAGAGTTGTTAAAATGAATACCTTAAGCTGAATTTGTTAGGCAAGGTGAATCTTCATAGCAATGTGGTGTGGTTTTTTTATTTCATTCTGTCAATAAGCAGCTTGACATAGAAGTAGTTAAATGATTCAAAAATTGTGCACAAAATAAAGGATATAGGATAGGAAAGGGCATGGAAGTAGAAAAGGTTTGTTTGTTTTTTTAAATTGAAGTTGTAACTTTAATATAGCAAGGATATAGGATTCTGTGGTAGTGTATCTGCATGTAGAAAGAAGTAAAAACTGGATTAAAGATGAATGCTTAAATCTCAACTGCATCATACTCCTGCTCTGTACATTCAACTTTAAGTCCAAGAAACTTCCCTACTCTTAACCATTACAGAACTTGAATCTATTGCAGAAGAGAAGATCCAAAATGATACATTTGGAAAAGGACAAAATATTTTGAGTTACAATTTAATCTTCACAAACATTTAATAACATTTGTTATTAAAAACTTTCATGCGGGTTCAGCTATTATTTCCTTCCTGAAACTAGTTTGCTGAATGGAAACTGACTGGAATACTGTTCACTTGTAAACAAATGTAGTCTTGTTACAACTCACTGTAGTAATAACAAAGTTAATGAGAACTTTATTTCATCACAAAATTTGATATTCAGTGCATGCATTCACATTTTTAAACAATCTAATGACACCCTACGTGTTCCTTCATAATTTTCAATGTATTTAAAATGAAGTTATCTGCTGGTGAATGTCACGTACATTCAGTACCTGAAATTTATACTAAATGAATATAGTACTTGAGAAACACAAGGCATGTTTTAGCATGGCACCACTGAAAAGAGAAACATAAATGACATCAAGTCAGCCCCTTCCCCATCTCAGTGCAAGTTTAACTATGTGTGTATTACATTATCTAGATGTTTGTTCTACCTATCTGTAAAGACCTCTAGCATTGATATGAAGTGGCCCTGAGCCAAAATTAGAGTCTTTAGGTCAGGCTGTCATGCCTTTTCACTGAAGCAAACATGTATGTGAAAATTGCCAACTTCTGCATCAGGCTGGTATTTGTTGTTGCAGGTATTGCCTGGTGTAATTTTGCCCTTCAAACAGAGGACGCTTAAAGAAGGTGGCTTGAAACAAATCTCTCTTAAACTTCATCTCTTTTTCAAGGTAGGTCCCTCCATCCAGGTTTATTTTTAATCTTACATCCTAGACCCTTCCTGAAATGACAGTACTGATTGTCATTAAAATGAATGTTATACAACTACTCAGTTTTTCCTTTTTCCTCTTCCCAGAGGCAGGCAGCACATATGCTTTTTTTTTCCTTCAAGTGATTGCCATCCCCACATTCTCAAGATCTGAAGCACTCACAGATGAAGTCTATCATGCTCACCCAATTTAAGAGCAGTTCACTATTTTCTTTTGTTCTTTCCCTGACCAAGATTGAGAGGTACTCTGTTTCCCTCTACCCTATTTTCTTCTGTTCAGTTTACTGTCTAGTCAAGGTTGATAAGAAAAAAGCACTTTTACTTTTTTAACATCTGTCAACAGCCTTCATTCAGAGGAGAGTATGCAGATTGCAAGTTTGTGTTGGCCACTATATACACTACAAGAGAGTGTTTCTCACTTCACTACACTGCCATACATCCTTGAGAGTGCCAAATACACCAGCCAAGTTTTATCAACAGTTTCTACATGCTGAGGTCATTTTGGCTTTAGTGGAAGCATAGAAAGAGACAGTTTGATTTCTACATTATGAACTAAAATGGAGCACCCTCTGTAACATTGTAAATTAAGAACATAGGATGACCCATTTCCTAACATATATAAAATAAGTCCCAGAACTATACAGTTAGGAGTACTACCATGAAGTTCTGATGTGCAAACAATTTAGTTATCCATTAAGATATTATAAATCCTGTTATATTTGCAATGTTCTCCAAAAGCATATAGATATTTTCAATTATGAAGAAACAGAAAGCATCACTACAAAGACTAAACATGTAAGAGCTATAGACCTGAGTAACTACCTGCTAGTACTGCTTTATTTGTAATTATTCATATTTAGGAAATTTAATCTGTTTATTTTACTAGATATATATATATTTTCCTCCTCTTCTCAGGCCCTGATGTAGTGGATACTTCTTTAGGGATTTCAGTTTCTAGGTTACAGAGCCAGCACTCCTCATTCCTTAAGGTCTCATGTCTATTTTTAAACATAACCTCTTTCCAAATATCACATTTTTCACTTTCTGTTGCAGAAAGAACCCTCTTTGTTTCAGCTTTCGCATTGGAAAACAATTCAAAAGGAAATTCTCTCATTAGTTATTTTTGTGGCCAGAATCAAAGGTTAAATGAATTTTCAACTTCTATCTTCGAAATCATTCTACTTGTTTTTTCAACATTTGTACAATGTACAATCAACAATGTAGATACATTAATCTACATATCCTTTTTTTAATGACATTAATTTGTGAAAAAATTCACAAGGGGGTAATAGAGCAGCTTTGCCTTCAGTAAAGGACATTATTTAATAAGTAATGCAGTGCAAAATACAAACTGAGCTTGGCTTCCTACTTTATCTTGTTTAAGATTTGAAAGAGGCACAAAGAACTAGAACGTTGTTTGACTGGAAGTAACTTTACTAGATACTTAATCTATGGATACCTTTTCAGGGGGAAACAAAACTGAGGTAGGGTGCAGCACTGTAACTTGGATGTTTGCAACATAATGCTTGTAGTGTGCTTTTCAGAGTTCTCAGCAACACAGAAATACTGTACAATAAAAGTTCACCCCCAGGTGTCATTTTAGCCAGAATTATCTTTGACATAAAAGTCAGTTGATAGCTGTCTATAAAGGAATTTAAAGAAATACATTACCTATTTAATTTCATTTAATAAAAATGTGACCATTCTCATAAGTTGATAATAAACACGTTACAGAGTTAAAACTTAGCACAGCATTAGGATATGAAAACTGAAATAGCCTGGAATACTGTCAGATGACAGCAACGTAGCACACATCGTTAAACATAATAAAAATCAATATTTACTTCTCTTCCTTCGGTCTTTTCCTACCTACTCACTCCCTTTTGGAAGGAAATCCTGTATCTATGAAATAAAGTATATTCAGTATCTTCCATGTAGTCAAGAGGGATGAAGGTCGGAATTTTATGAAGGAAAACAGTGCACTGATGCTAAAACAGCCTTACATTGATTTAAATATCACTGACTTAACAAATATTGCCTCTTTTCTTTGTTTTGAGAGTTCTTAGCTGTCTATGCTTTCCACTGATCCCAACCTTGTGTTTTTTCAGCTCAGTGGGGAGGACTGGAACCAGCACCATCAGCAGTAGGTAACTGCTCTCACTGCTACAGTGATGGACAAGAAAGGACATGACATGGATTGCCCTGCTGTTGCTTAATTGAATTCTAACTGATAGGAGGTGCTTTAACACAGATGCAGCCTGGATATACCACAGGGAAACAGCCATGCAGAGATGCATCATTCTGTGAACAGTGTGCTTGTAAGAAATTTGTTAATTATGAGTTTGTGTGTTTTCTATATTCAGAAAACCAGAGCAGGAACAGGGGAAGCCTTTGGTGGGAAGAACCATACCGTAAGGGAACAGATCCAAGGCAATCAGGCCTGGAAATGCCTGGCCTTGTACATTTTGTTGTTCACCTTGGCACTGCTAAGTACATCAGTGTGCTTAAAACCCAAATAAACAGGCTGGAACAAAGGACACAGTACATTTAGGACATGGAAAGAAGTATTAAATCAAACAGTCTTAAATGTTTCTGATAAACAGCAAGAACTGGAAAGTGGAAAGCTATCTACGGAAAATAATCATGAAGTCTTTCAGAAGTATTACCATTGTCTTCAGCAACCAGACTCCAGACAAATGTAAAAATGAGGAACAAAGAGCTTTAAATCTGACACTTACCTCACAGTGCTCAAGTCCACGAGATCAACATACTCATGAACAAAAATAAGAACTAAGAACTTTCCCTATTCAGCATGTTATGCATGAGAGAAAGTGATATACACAGGAAATCTCAGATAAAATTAAACAAACATTAAAGAACAAAAGCAAATTTGCTGAAGGGAATGCAGCTTGCTACAACATATAGACAAAAGCTACTGTCAGAGCAACAATTAATCTCTGTAACAACCTCTCCCAATGGGAATGGGAGCTCAAAAACACCTATACGATTCACACCTTTGCTTAGGTGAGGTTGGTCAACAGCTCAAGTCCTTTCCCCTCTTTCTTACATTCATATATATATATTTAATACTTCTGACATCCTACATGGCATTTATTTTGGTTATGAGTTTTAAACAGTGACATTATATTCACTTGAGGAAAAAAACTTAGTACACATTTAAGTTTTTAGAGATGGAGGTTCTGTCTTTTTCCGACACTCTCACTTTGAGGTGCAAACTCTCCTGCGTGTCATATTCCTGATTTTAATAGTCCGCTCTCTGACATTAGCCCAAATGGACAGCTGGTAAGTAAATGGACAGAAGTATCAATAACTTTGATATGATGATTACCTTTTCTCATCAAAATGATGGCAATCCTAAAACAAAATCTTTCCCATTGTATTGTGTCCACAGATCACTTTGATACTCATCTGACATACGAGACAAAACTGTAGGAGAAGATAAAGACAATTGTGGACAAATTCTTCTACAACTTAATACATCTTAGAAAAAAAACTTTTGAACATATTTGGAAGGATTAAAAGGAGTTGAAAAAAATCTTCATTAGTTGAGATGAAATATGATGGAAACAGCTAAGAAATAACATAACTCAGAATAGTAATATTTTATTTGGGGAAAAAAAGACTAAGAGGTGATGTGGACATTACAATTGTGAATTTGTTTTCCATGGAAAGAAAGATACAAGTTTCTGCCTGTGCATCTTAAGATAGATTACTCCTGTTCAATAATATTCAAATCCACAAGCTGAAACAAAAAGCCACTTGACTTTCCTCCTTTTGAGATATTTCTGAATTAACTTATCAAATATCACAATAGAGTCCAAGATACTGGCTCCTTTTACAACTGAGATAACTGGATGCACTGTCTCAGAATCTATGAGGGCTGTTCCAAAAGTAACAACTATTAATTTATTCTGTTGGCCTGCAGTCTCAGAGGCAGATGTGGTACGGTAGCAAAGCTTGAGTCCTACCACCAATACATGACAGATACCACCAAAGAGGCAGCCTGGCAAAATGGCATATAGCATGAAAGTGGAGATGAAGCCAAGCTGCAATTGTTTTTTTTTTCTTGTTGTTTGTTTAGCATGGATATTCATCAACACTTGCTGAATACTTACAGAGACCAAGTAGAACATGTGGTGCATTTCAGCAGTGGTGACAGTGGTCACCTCCAGTGCAAATATTTACAAGCACAGCAAGCAGGTTCTTGTTCATTGTAGTGAAAATACAGAGCTAATGGTGGTGCCAATATTTAAAAAAAAAAGAGTTTTGTAGCTGAGAATTTGCTCTATCAAACAGTGTTATTGTGCTCTCTGTATTTGTTGTAGGTTCCACAGAAATAAATAAGAGGCATTAATTTCTGAGTGATCTACAGAAATAGAAACAAACATAGGGGAGATGAAAAAGAGAAAATAGAAGCTGGCTGACAAATCTCAATGAAATAACTGTATCTAGACATGTAATAGTGCAATAGTGTATGCTTAAATATGAATGTTAGTGAGAAAAACCCTCTGTATTTATAAACCAAAGCAGGCATTTTAAGCTCAATGCATTAGCTAGATTTCTAGCAAGTTTGCTTGAAATTAACAGACTGTGAAAACACTGAGCCACATTGCCTTGTGTGCTTTCTTAATAAATTGTTAGAAAATACAACAAGCCTTTCCACATGAAAATTTATCTGAAAAGCTTTAACAAATGTGACTCCATGGCATCTTAAAGAGCCTATTAAGAGAAGTAGATCAGAGAAAGCCTTCGTGCCAAACAGCCTGTGTGACAAGCAACAATCTCATGCACATGTTCTGAATACTCATTTGGCATTATTATAAACGCTTCAGAAGGAAAGGCAAGAAAGGTGGCAGGGTGAAATCTACTTTACTCAAGTAGCCCCTTCACCAGAAACACACAAAAATCTTGAAATAGGTGATGGAAAATGTTAGCAGCAAGAGATGTGCAGGATGGGATTTGTAATAAATGCAGTTCATGCATGCACACATTTTACATGGAATTAATAATCAGTGTAATACAAGAAGTAACGCCAAACTAGCTGAATACATAACCACCTCTGAAAGTAATCACAATTAAAAAAAGACAACATGAACTATTCTTGGGCTGCTAGAAAACCCTCTAATTGTTCCATTTAAATGGTTCAGTTTCAATTAAATTGAGGAAAAAATAATAAAATTAAGTGCTTCACCATTTACTGTACTTGAGTGAATACAATTTATGAAATCTGTGTAGGATCCCCATTAGCAGGGCTCTCGGTAAGAAACCTTAGTGATTAAATCATTAAATTATGTCTAGGAAGAATGAATACTCCCATTGATATAAGGAACCTTGATGAGATTTTAAACAATTAGAATCACCAAGTGCTTTTATGAATAGAAAGGATTCTAAAGGCAAAAATAACCACAAAAATTGTTTTTTTTTCTTTTAATTTTTTTTTTTTTAAGATGAGTACAACTATTTTTACCCTACTGCATTACACTTCCTTTGTTCATTAACACTAACATCAATTGTATCCACTTTGTGTCATCAGATCTCAGCTCAGCCCCTTCAGTATTTCACATTCTGGTCAATAATGGATTCACACAGCCTATTCCCTCTTCCCACTCTATGTTTACCTCATAGGGATAACCTATTTCAATAAATGATTCCCTAATTGCTGTTTGGAAAGTCATTTCAAATTTCCATGGTTACACTTCCCAGAATAGCTGATAATAACCAGCTTTCATTCCAGATTTTTTTGCTTGTTTATTTATACATTTGGTTGATCAAAACCAAGGCCAGCAGATAAATCCATCAAAATGTCAATTTCTTCCAAAACATCTTGGAAATATTGGGGTGCTCAATTTTTGTTTTCAGTGGAATTGGAATTAGTACATGCAGGAAAGTACAAGTTTATCAATAGCATCAACTTGTCCACTGCCTTGCCTCGACTAAGTTGTCACTTCAAGATAAGGTTGTGATGTCAGCATGAGAACAGTTCCAGCTACAAGATCAGCCATGGCCTCCTTGCAGACACGAGGTTATAAAGTAACACACAGAGCTGATAAATCTCAGGATGTATTTTATAATGCATTACTGTATAAGTTGGGTATTACATGTTTTAATTTAGATTTAACATAGCAACTGTTGTTCAAATCAAGAGCAGAATAGTTCAAACTAAAGGATAAAATAATGCTGTGTAGAGATTTGGTCTTCTATTTCAACCTCATCATTCTTGTTTATAAACCTGAACTTATCCTATAAAGATCTTCCTAATGTAACAGCCTCACTCTTGAATCTGAAGCTGCAGAGCTGAAATAGTTGCTGGCCAGCCGGTCTAGATAATAAAATATTGCTTAAGCTACTCCTGTAGAAGACCAAGCTGATTCCAGGTTTGCCAGTTAAACTATTCAGCTCATTGTAATGTATTATATTAAAAACTGTTTTTTTTGTTTTGTTAATGCAACATTACTTAGGATGTGCATATTGATACAAAACATAGAAGTTTCTCTTGAAGCTCACGTTGGCTTATTTGCAAATTCTTCCAAAATCATGGGTTACTGACATAGATTATCAGAGAAATACTGACAATCTTTTCACCAGTGGCATAAAAATGCTGCTTTAATTGTAAAGGTGTTCAGTGTTTTTAATAAGTTTATAACATCTGCAGTTCTAGCTATAAATAAGTATTGGAACAACAGCACTGACAATTGTTTCAACTTAGAGAGGAACAGTATTGGAATTACGTGAAATACAAACCAAACTGATTTTAAACCTAATCATCACAAAATTCTATGGAAAGCAGGTGAAGGAAATATTTCATTGATTATTTAATTTTCTTTCCAGAATAGCTGAAAAAAATTCACACCTTCACAAGAATGTTTTTTTTTCTATTAGTATGAATTAAGTCCATTTGGCTTCCTTTGGCTTAGTAGAAAAGAACTAAGGAAATTATGTTTTTTTCTTTTTTTCTTGGCTTTCTACAGCATTCTTTTTTTTTAAATGGCCATAGAAATAAGTGCCAGTGTCTTCTGTTAATAAATTACGATTCTCCTTTTCTACTTTTCATAATATCCAAGTGATCTTTTTTCAAAGTGTTCAAAAGAGTAAGAGATCATATTACTAGATTTCAGCCACATTATAGGCTTGCAAACACAAGAGATCTGCTTCTATAGCATGCTCCCAAAGCTTCAAACCTTACCACTTTTCTGAGGACTTCGATAGCAGATTCCACCAACAGACTTGGCTTAAGAAACATGCTGACAGACTGGGTGATATAACTTGGTGTTCATCAATTGTTTTTCCAGCAGGAATTTTTCAGTTTACTCCTTAGGTTGGAAGTTTGCTATTCACTACAGTTTGCTTGAGTGTTGATTTGTTTGAGGGTTTCATTTTTTGCTATGGTTGGTTGGGTAGTTGTTCCTGCATGGTGCTTACATACATTCCTCTCTTTAACATATCCCATGTTACAACAAAGTATGCCAACTTCATTTTGAACTAGCACTTGTCCAACTGAAGAACTTCAAGAATTAACTAGATTATTCTCAAGTCCAAGCACTGACACTTCAAAATGCATTTTCTGTGCCTCGCTGCTTTTCAGGATGAGACCACTGATTTCATTGAATCTTAGGGAAAAAAAACCCTGTCTTGTAATACTGACAAATGTCAGTCAGCTTAAGAGCTGGAAAAACCCTGTCTCTTTGGGCAGCTTGAGCAATGAATGTTCCTCCTAACAGCATAGTTCCTTTGAAAGAGAAGAAAGAAGAGAAAAGGAGAAAGATAATCTTTATAACTAATAATAACTAATTTATATATAACTTTAATAACTAATTTAGTTATTACATATGGTTTGCAGTATTCATTTTTGTGTTTATGTACTATTTGTTCTATCAGCTGTTTATACATAATAAAATATAAAAATATTTGCTTCTCATATCACTGCACTCATATCACTTTCATAAACAATTCAAGATAGAAAACTCCGGATACAAAAAAGGTGAAGTTGACTTAATTATTTTACCTTGACCTTATTGACCTGCAGATTCATGTCTTACAAGAAAATTGATATTGTAAATATGGTTATTATTAACATAGAAAAAAAAACACTGTACTGTACTGCCTTTACAAAACACAGCAGTTAACATTGCTTTTTACGATTCCTAAGAGGTTACATGGCTACAGAAATAGTGCTTGCAAATGATGCTTTTAGTGCTCAGTAAGTTGGCACATAACAGTTCCTGCTAGTTTAGTGGACAGTAAAGCAAATATTATCATATTCTACACATTTGTTATAGAGACACCTTGAAAGTTAATCCAAATTTACAAGAGGTATCAATTTAAAGTGCATTCATTAAACACTACTAAATCTCAATATTGACGTTTAAAGAATTAGACATATGGTCATGTTACTGCAGCTTAACAAGCTGAGCCATAGTAACAAACTCTCTGCATTCATTGTGCACTATAAAATGTGAGGTAAGAGGTATTAACTTAAATCTGCATGTAAATACAATTAATATCACATTTGCTGTGTAATCAGAGCGTATGCATGAAGGTACATCTCAGATAAGCCTGTGCCTAGAAAATAATTAGTAAATGTCTAGTTATGAATATTGATTATGAACAATGATTATTTAATACTGATTATTGCAATTTAACCTCTTTGCCTGAAGACCATGCGATCATATTTAGCCTACAAAAGATACTTCATATATGAAGATTCCAAGGATATAATTTCACATTCCTTATCCCAAAGTTTCACTCAACTGTTCCAGTAACAGTCTCTTGAACTTCAATAAAGGCATATAGATGAAACTGCCAAACGCTCTCATCATCTCTGCTTCCCAGCATCCATGTTTTGATGCTGCTTGGGTCTAGTGGTCTCGCAGCCAGAGTCCTCTGACAGATGTGTGGAATTACCTCATGCCTAATTCAGTTGATTTTAGAATAATTTTGAATGGCTTATCATTACATAACATTACTCCTTCTAAAAGAAAGCTACCAAATAGATATAGATATATATAAAACACGATCATCAATCTTAAAAAAAACCCACATAAAATAGCATAAGGATTAGCAGTAGGATCAGCAATCAGTTCTGAGCAAGTTCTTTTTTAAAGTGATTGCACCGCAGTTTCTCTCAAACGATGAAAAGTGAGTAAACTGACAGCGTGAACCAAGAACTGTACTTCATTCTCTGCAAGTCTCAATCATTAGTGAGGAAAAAATATATATATATTATGGATGAATGCTCAGCTAAACAAATTGAAGCTGTCCTTTAAGCAGGTATTAAGCTCAGGACTCCTTTCTTAAGAGTAAGGGTTTATTTTCATTGAAACATATATTTAGAGAAAAGGAAATGTTGTTTTATGCCTAAGATTAAATCCCATACATACGAAGTTACATATACCAAGAGAAAAAAGAAAAAAATCAACTCAAAGTTACTGCTTTTATTTTGGTTTGTACTGATTTGGATGAATAGCTCAAAGTTTTCCTAAACCTTTGTTTGGGAAAGAGCATAAGTTGGACAAATAGGGAACCTGCTTTGGCAGGGGAGTTGGACTCAATGATTTCTGGAGCTCCCTTTCAGCCCCTACGATTCTGTGAAATGGCAAAATTAAACCCTTCCCTGAAAAACTCACACAGATAGTGAGCCCTGAAACCTCTGTGTAAAACTGCACAGACTTAGACTACATTTAAAGATCACTCTCTAATTCAGATGCAATAAACAATGGTAAGTTAAGGTTTACGAGAGCTCTAAACTGATCTAAAGCCTGCAAACCAACAAACATTATCTTAAAGCAAAGACTAACTTTTATTCCTTTGAGGTCAGTGATATGACTTGATTTAAATATGCACTCTGTGCTTGCTGAAGACCAAGATACTCAGTCTCTTGTGACGTCAGGCCATGAGGTAAGATCTTGCAATAAGATTAATTTACTAATTACTTCTCTTTAAATAATTACCAAGCAAGTAGAACAGTTTTCTTTTTATTTCATCTACTTCAGAAAACTTCATCCTCACAAGTACACTAGATACACATGTGATCTGGTGAAATACAATTATTTGGAAGTAGCAGCTCCTATCACTAGAATATAAAATGTTTAAGTGTGAGAAATATGTTTATTTTGAAAACTTCATAATTCATGCTATCACTACATTAGTTAGTTAAATAAAAATATAATCTATTGAGTCCTAGAATATTGTATCTGTCTGAAGAGCATGTATATAATGCAACAAACAAATAAAAAAAACAGACCACATTATGCAGTATTCCAGTTATAGAAGATTAATCTAAACCATTACTTAGAGATACAAAATTCTTTTCAGAAGTCTTCCCAATCTTGATTCTTAACCAAATTAAAAATAAAAGTTCACTTACTAGTAACAACAAATTACAACAAAATGTAATATTGTCATGTAATTCAATAGACAAACTACCAATAACACGATGAGAAGTGCAACATACTTGCAAAGTCCTAAGCTACAGCAGATGAGGATATACTCAAATACAGCACCCATGAACACAGGAAAAAAAAGAGAAGAATCTATTTATGCTTGGAAGACCTCAGATATGTAGAGACATCCATCAAAATAGCATTGCTTCCACTGCCAACCCTTAAATGAGGTCAGGAAAAGGGTGGATCCTGGCTTCCCCACTTCTGGCCACTCAGAAGCCTCACATGCACCTGAGCAGCCTTGGCTTGGCCCTACCTTCCCACCAGGTGTTCCATCACTAAATCAGGCCATGACTCAGAATTTCTACTACACTACCAATACAAAGACATTGATAGAACTCTATTCTGTACTTATTTATTTAGTGAATTATAATCTTCAAAAGTATTTGAATATAAGGATGTATACGGACTATTGCACTTCTTTCATTTTTTTTTTTAATTGTACTTTCATAATACAAATAGCTATTTGCTCCCAAAGCAGT